>JAUMHR010000090.1:4428355-4446112 GCA_032361145.1 Enteromius fasciolatus
ATGTTGGAACAATGCTTTATAAAGGATGAACTGACTGTTTAATGCTTAACTAATGATTCATAGTGTGCAGTTATTATGAAGTGTTACCATTTGTATTTTATAAGTATCGATTCAGGCACCGGAACCGTTTAAAAAGTATCGATTTGGCACCGGTATAGAAAAAACCCTAAACGATACCCAACCCTACATATGGCCCATCTGCATTTTGTGGCCCTCACAGACTTAATGCAAAAGTCAAATGTCTTTATTTGCCCTCAAAAGTAGGCAGTACTGCAAATATTAACCAGTGTTATTTGTAATTAAATATATACACGCACCATAGTAAATGCTGCTCGATCTCAATGTCGATTAGCACCGGATGATAAATATATTTTATTATCATGAAAATTTAATGCCAGACGTGGCTTGAAAAATGCAGATACTGTCAAATTGTGTGTTTATGTTTTGAGTTGAACATATATGCAAAAACTATTAATCCACTTTTTTTTCACATTCAGTATTTTTCTAAAATAGGACAAGCAAGCAAGCCTTAGAGAAGTAATAAACTGCCTTTTTAAATAAGTAAAACTGCAAATACTGTATTCAATAAATTTGGGAACCCCTGAACTAGATCGACCATAATATAATGGTAAAAAATACATGGTCTCAAGAAGCATGTTTTTTTTTTTTTTAATCAGGCCAGCTCAATAGAATGGCCAGAATACAATACAACATACAACAATTAAAAAATAACTAATTTTTCATCATGATTGTATCAACACTTTTTCTTTAAAGCGGTGTGCCTAAAAATTTTGAAACATTTTCACTCATAAATGTTCACTTGTCAGCCTTGCTCTGTAGACCACCACAAGTTTAATTTATTCTTACAATAACCTTATAATTTTTCCACTTGTTAAATTACATGTCCCTATTCTGCCATTTTAAAGGTTGCTAAGATTGCTTTATGACACTTTTAAACAGGTTACGTGTATGCAAGTGTGTATCAAAAAGCACTTTACTGTTTTCCAAAACTAGATTTAATTTTACCCCATTTCTAAATCATTTGTAAATGACTTGTGTGAAGCACGATCGCTAGAAAACACAATCATCAATTATTAATCATACTTACAGGTAGAAGTTCAGAGGAGCAAACCCATCTAAATAAACTAGGCACTTAATCCTTAAGACCAAGCGTTTGGTGAATCTCGCGTTGTACTCCCCAAGAAGAAATTCCACTGCTGAGGTGTTGTTGAAAAAAATGATTGTTAACCGCTCATTCTTTGTAGATTCATCCTTTTGAAGGGCATATAAAACAAATTTACTCTCACAGCGCAGGATACAGCGTGTTCTTGACATGATGTAATCCATGTGGAAATTGTACTGTGTGTGGACAGGCAAGTTGTTCGCAATGTAGAACGTGGGCGGACATTATGCAAATATGTAACTTAGTGACGTGGATCCATAACAGAAAAAGATTCAAATTGCTGACGGCTCGTTTAGGCGAATGTGAGCCAATGTGAATGTGAGCTTTTTTTTGATAGACAAAACTTCATTTATCGTGCACAACTTTGTAAATAGTTCACATACAGCTACATGACACATTGAACGAAAGATCATATTTAAAAAAGAATACATTTTTGGAAAGTAAAGAGGATTTTATATTACAGTTAAAACAGAAGAAATACTTGTATGATTATCCCTTAAAAATAAAGTTAATAATTTTTGTAGTTGCCTATTATGTACATTCTACTGAACAATAGAAATATATTTCTGCTGCAATGTCAAGTTAAACCAAACGTGTGTTTTGACGGGTTGCCATGAATACCTTTACAGTTCTGTGTGTACATGTTATGAGGATAGATTTACTCAAATGAAACAGTCAAATGCTCATGAAGGAACTCTCGGAGCAGTTCTGGAGATGTTATTCATGTACGTATTTATATCCTCATTTATTGAGATGGCAGATGTTAATATCACCGGAAGTGTCACGCACACTTCAGTATGAGTAGTAAACAGAACCACATATCTGCACCATACATTAACACAGAGACACGGAGAATTCATATTTTTGCGGTTTAATATTGACAAACACTAGTGACAGTGGGAGTGTGCTCACTTGTATGTGCTGCACATGAACTGCACTGTGCACGATACAGAGAGCGCAATGTAATGTGGAAACAGAAATGACATCCAGTCGTGTAAATGAGATAAATAACATAAGCCTATTTAGTTTGTTTAATAAAACAACAAGGTATAGATCTGTTCCATAAACAATGTCACTTTAAATGACTTCTGTTGTGATCTGGCACTATAGAGAAAATAAAATAAAATAAACCTTCAGTTAGTGAGTACCTTTTTCACTGATCAGACACCAGCTATTTCTGCTTTTCATACCATATGCCATTAAAGTACAATCTCATGACTTTGGATCAGAGGAATAATTGAGGTTCCACAAGAATAGTTATTTTCATGTGTTTGCTTGACTTCTGACACTTCATAAACAAAGGAATTAAAACTGAATTATCTAACTCTGCCCCCCTCCAGCTTATCATCTCCTTAGTAATGGATGTCTGTGATGCGTGCATGAAAATCGCTGGTTTGTATCGGTCGAACATGAATGACTACATTTGTTCAGGTCTGTGAGTTTACATTAGAAAGAAGACACTTGACTGAGGACAGATAGATGGACAGATGGACAGATAGATAGATAGAATTTACAAAAGATAAATTATGATTTCTAACAAATAAATGCATAGTAAAAAAATGTGGTGGAGCCAGCAGAAATGTTGGCAGGGCAAGCAAATCAGAAATGCTAGGCCAACTAGGCCAAGAGAAAATAAAAAATCTTAAGTTGTTATGATCTGGATTTAAAGTAGGTTAAAAGTGTCTAGTGTTTACAGTAGGGTAAATGTGAGAGGTGAGGAGCGAGTAGAGGAGGAGAAGAAAGGAGAAGAGAGGAGAGCTTCATTTTGGCAGCTCTTTCCACTCCTGTCCTCCCACACACGTGCTATTCACAGTCTCCTCGCAGCGAGCTCAGAGGGCATTGCACTCGCAGGGATTAATTCACATACAATGTTTCAGCTGTCAGATACATTCCTGCTTTTCGTCTCCCAGCTAAGCGTTTAATGCCATAACAACAGAAGAGGGAACATCTGGCAAGACAAACGAGACAATGCGAGCTGGGGGGAAAAAAGAATACAACATAAGCCGAAATTAATTTCCCCAATCACAGCTGACGCATCTCCATCTTAATGAATTGAACAGTGACAGACGCTGGGGAAAGGCGACTACATCTAAGCATCTACAAGGACTTCTCGTATACGGGCCTTAGCTATTGTGCGAGTATGTGTGGGTGAGTGTGTGTGCAAATCTGTCTTCCTCTTGTGTAAAGCAACAGAGCTTGACAGCAAGTAGGTGAATGATACACTAGAACATCACTCCAAGCCTCATGCAGCATTATGTCCACATGCCCAAACCTAGCAACTCGCACAAGACACAAGAGATCAATCTTTGATAAAAGACTGATACCACTCACCTGGCCATGACTGATGAAACCATGTTTGTGTGCAATCCTCTCAGCCTCCTCTGCGCCTCCTTCGATGTGGACGGCCCACGTGTTGGTGTAGATGCCTTGGCCTGTAATCAAGCCAAGGAGGACCAGGTACGCCCCCAGAAATAGCAGCAGGGTCCAGCGGCCCTCCATGAACAGGAGTGCTTCGTCTCCAAGCCTTCTGGTGATGAAGTTTGTTTTCTAATGCATCTGTGGGCTGCAGTGTAAATTCAGCACTGTAATGACCTAGAGAAGATAAGACAGTGTCAGGAAAGAAATACTAGCACACCAAGAGGCTCATCGTTTTCTATAAAGCTCGGGTTATCTGAACATAACTGTTCTGTCAAAAAACATTCTCTGAGGGACCGTGGCGAGTCATAAATTTTCATAAAGGTGTCTTGAGTGCTATTGATAGCGTTACACCAAGGGAAACTGGGATACAAACAACACTTTGTAGGACAAGGAGAAGGCTGTGTGTTTCACTTGTACCCACTTGCTATGTGCTTGTATCTAGAGCAGGTTTACAAAAAAGGACATAAAATCTATCTCCTGCTGATGTTGCTTGTCTTAAAGGAATAGTTTAAATCTTGTCATCATTTATTCACGCCACATGTCGCCTAAACCTGTAAGGCGTAGGCTAGTTTCTTCTGTGAAACTAAAATTTGCAGATAGTTTCCTATGCTCTTTCATGTAATTACAGGAGAAAATTAAGCTTTCATATATCAAAAGGGCATAAAAGCTCTATGAAAGCACTATAAAAGTGGTGTAATCTGTATCACAAATCTTTTGAAGCCAAGTAATAGCTGTGTGTGAGATACAGATGGAAATTTAAATAATTTCTTATGGAAAACTTAATGGGATAGTTACCAAAAACTGTAAATTATATAATCCCAAACTTGTATAATCACATATAGGTATGTTTTTTAAATAAGTCTCCTTTGCTCTCTAAAACCGCATTTATTTGATTAAAATGTAAATGTATCTTTACTCAAGTCTTCTAATATTTTAATTTGCTGCTCAATTAATATGTCTTCAAATTATTGTTAGAAACAGTTGTACTGCTTAAAATATATTTTTTTTGTAAATGGAGATACTTTTACCAGGATTCTTTAAAGGAACTGAATGCATTTTAAATGGAAAAACCAAATAATCTACACATGACATCAACAGATGGAAGAAGTATTTAATAAAGCCCATGTGCATTAATGTACTGCATAGAGATTTTTACGGGGGAAATGAACTGTCACATAAAATCCATGTGATTCCCCAAATATGTGAAGCTGCCCCTCGTCTAACTTCATTGCATGATCTCGTGAAGTTTTATTATAATAAAATAATCTAAAATAAACTTTAGCCTATGTTCACAGCATCCAAAAATCTAATTAGAACCAGCTGAAATGTTAAGAAATTTTGTATCCTACCTGATCGAAAAAATCCAGTCTTTCGCTCTGCCTGTGTCAATTTGAGTCTAATTAAAGATTTAAATCCCTGCTGCCAAGATATTGGTTACGAATCATGGAAAATCAAACTTAAATGTCATGGGGGTAGTTGGACTAATTCATGCATATTTATTAAAAGCTTCTTTCTTTTTACATTCGTACTTACGGCATTATCATAATAAGCTGTATATTACCTTATTTGGAGACAACTAGTAGCTCTACTGTATGTGAACACTGAGCACCCCTATGTAACAAAAACGGCATGATCCTTGATTCTCTGTGAATATTAGACTGTGAGATTGGTAGTCGAATCAGGCTTATCCCAACAAAGCGTCAAACCTTTGACTATTCGGATCACCCCTAAATCATACGGTTACTTTTGATCAAATGAATGCATCATTGCTGGATAGAAGTGCTTATTTCTTTAAAAAAAAAAACTGTACTGTACCTATACTGACCTCAAACTGTGTTTGAGTGCACACTTACTTTTATGATGCTCTTTTATAATGAATCTTGTTTCTACCAGAAGAACAATTTGGGAACAGCAGTTATGATCAGGGAAAGATTGTAGGCGTTTTATACAAGATTTGACACCGTATACATTGGGATGATAACCATGTGGCTTGAGCATTGCACCATGCATCAGAGAAGCTCTCCGACTCCGACACGGCAAGAGGGAGTCCCATGAGAGTTGAGCAGCTCCCTAGAGACAGCTCTGTTCTTGCTGACTGTGTAAGTAAGCTCAAAGCTTGGCTCAGGGCTTGGTATATAACCCCGACGCCCTCTACAACAAAACAGAGCATGAACAATAAAGCCTGGTGTGTGCTTTCGAAGACAGCAAGCATGCTAATTCATAGTATTTCCTTCTAAAGCAAAGGCGTGAGGCACAAGGTCTAGGAATGGTGTTAAAATTATAGCGCCAACCTGCATGATGTATTTTAAAACAAGGTTTAAAACAACAGAATGCCATTAGCAAAACTATTCCACGGTGTATGAAGGATACGACACAGAGTTTAGCATTTAAATAGCAGCTCCTGGTAGGATGAAGTGAGGATCTTGGTAAAAGGCCTGCTGAAGAAACAAACAAATCGTCACGTCTAAAATCTGCATTACAGAGCTCATTAAGGGCTGGCACAGAGCAGTGAGCTGGAGAGGAAAGAGGAGAAAACCATGTGTGTCTTACTGATGGAACCTGCGAATGTCACACCTCCGCAAGCACAGAAAATGAGAGAGACAGTAAGGAAGAGAGAATAAGAGATACTGTACCAATACGTTTCACTGTAACCGCAAAAGCAATGTCTGTCACATCTAAACCTAATCAATGGTTAAATTAATTAATAGATTTCATTAAGCTTATTTTAAGAAGATTCATTCAATTAGCAGCTAAAATAAGTTTATGAGTCACGTAAAGGAAAATTATTTTCTGCCTCTTAGCCATTTCCAGCATTGTCAAATAACTGCCATTCAGGTTAACCGTCCCCCATATTCAATCTTCGCTTGTCTCGGCAAGACTAATTTAATAATGCAGCCACTTGTGAAAGCTTCTCCTAATGGATAAACGTAGGAGGTAATGAAGGATTCACCTTTAGAAAACAACACATGTAAGACATGACAGAAATGCTGTTGATTTCAAGTTAACTGCTGTTCTGACATATGAACAGGACTTGTGGCTCGTCTTTTCTTTTTTAAATCTGACAAGGTCTTTATGCTATTTTGTGTGCTGGGAACAAGGCAGAAGACAACTTTTTTTTCAGCTTACAAGCAGAACGTGGAACCAGGCCAGAGGGAATTCTGGTAATTGCGTTGCAACCGCAACATTGACCAGAAATGATGAAAATAATTGGTTATCAACAGCTTTCCTAGAACCAAAAAAATCACAGAGCGCATTTCTAGTAATTCAGATATTCCCAATGCTTCAGGAACAGGTCACGGAGCCAAAATGACATTCAAATTAATGTGAAGTCAGTCACGTAGAGCTTCAGGATCTTTTTGGAGGTCGGCCATCAATCTTCATTCAACGCTTCAAATGACTTATTTTTCATATTTAACGACCCTGAGCACCCGTTAAGGCCTGAATCAAATGGAAAGAAAGATTATCTAGCCGTCTCCAAGGATCTGACAGATTGCATGCTTGCGAGAGGCACCGTCCCGGGCAATGCTACTGTATGCTGGCTAGGAGGGCCAAATTTTTATAGCATGCTCTCTGGGGAAGAAAGAACAGTAATTACTACGCCTTAATAACTCCTCATCAAACACAACTACAACTACTAAAGCTTTAATGATCCATGATGGCTCTGTGAGGGCAGGAACTGAAGTGCTTAGTCACTCATTAGACAGGGAGAGAGACAGCCCACAAATACGCTGTTTATTTCTCCCTCTTTTATCCCCCCCTAAACTGGGTTTCATAAGCAAACCTGGCAAAAGAATGAACGTTTAAAGACAAGTCCAAGGACATTCGTAATATTTATATAACATAAATATAATGACTGATATTCTTTAAGAACCATCACAGTCATCATATGAACTATCACAACAGTGGCTACTGCACTAAACACTATGATTTTTGATTTGGTTCACGCGGAACTCACGTGCGCCGTAAATCAGTAAGAGCACCAGAAATCATTCAATTATGTTGACAACACTGGGCGTGCGATAATATAATAAATCTTACGGAGGATTTGGAGTCACTTTAGAAAAATTGAAAATATTATTACGTGCTTTTTTTTCTTTCGTGGGGAAAACTAAACAAAACAAAAGGAGGCGTGAGGAGGAGTGAGACCCTCCAGTTACTGCTCATTTTATTTGTGGGAAACAGGTGCGTTGAAAATGAACGGTAACCGATCCTGTCATTTTGGCGAACATTTCTATTTGTGTGTTACTGCCATAAAGGTTCGCAACATAATTAGTAAGTTAGGTTAAACGAATTTTTATTTTTGACTTAAGTTACATCCTTTTTGGTCACATTTTTGATAATACAAAATAATACACATAATAGGTACCATGTCCTCAAACCAGTGTGTGTAAAAGAATAAGCGGTCACTGTTTGTCGTGTAAAAATGAGCGTAACCAAAAAGATGGTGTACGTTACGTTAACGTTAACGTTACCCCCCAAAAAAGTCAACAACAAATTATTCAAAGCTATTTATAAGAAACTGCTGTCAAAAGTTGGACAAAAACATAAAAGCTTAATATGACAGTAATAAAATGATACATAAAAACGTTATTTACTTCAACTTCACCACAGTTTCCGTTCTAATGAAATTAAACAACGACAAACACACGAACTGTCATTTAACGTACCTCAGAAATGAGACCGCTGACCCCTCCTCAAACACGAACCGAGCTGTCATTGCGCTTTACACAGCCTCGGAATCCGGTTACGGGCTCACATTTCAGACTACAGCTCCGAAATGAACTCCGCTCGCGACAGAAATGTAAAGTACATCCACTGAGAAACCGTTACGGAGTGTTCGCGCCGTTCCGCGAGACCCTCGCGAACTCAACTCAGCAGCACGCAGCGAGAGCGCGCAGATCGATGAAACTTTCAACAGCGCGCGCGTCTTCCTGTAGTCCTTTATCTTTAATTATTTATTAATCTTGTGTCTGCCAGTTTACAGGGTACACTTAATATCTAAATGTTTGCGAACAAAACCTCTGCAGTGTCACGTGCCATCAGTAGCGTCTTCTTTATTGTTCTACAGACATAACGGGCTCCGTAATACATCCGTACACAAATCCCTGGTAATCACAAATGGCCTACAATTCCCAGGAAGTACGTCATGGCATGAGCCTGTTTGGCGTCTGCGATTCGCGGGCTCCATCTGCAGGATTCAGACACGCTGTTCATAATTAAACTAAGACCTCATCACAGACCAAATACAGTACCGATAGTAAACGCATTGTTTGTTTAATGTTCTTTTAACGTTCGTAAAGAAACAGTTACTCCAGAAATAAATATTCTGACTAGTGTTGCAAGACATTGCATGTGCTTCACTTTCAATGCACATGCGCACCGTGAAAGTGATTGATGGTGACTAATAAATAAATGACGACAGAATTTTCATTGCTGTGAATGAATCAGATTACAGTTGGATCCTTCTCAGTGTGCAGAGCCGAATGCAATCAGCATAATGTTTGCTTTGAAAGACATCTATTATATTTACAGTTTTGTCAATGTTTTTACTCTGAAAGCAGCAGCATGCAGGTCACGAATGAAAGCTGAACTTTCTTCAAGGATTCATCCTCACTGAACCAAGCTCCTGCTAAGCTGATTTTGTTTGTGCCCCCATCATTTTGTATTTTCTTGCCAAAGTATCAAAAAAAAAAAAAAAAAGGAAAAAAGAAATGCAGCACTGGTTCGTGTCTTAGGCCTGCAGCTCCTACAAATAATTAAACAAATCTATGCTTTATTTACATCACGCTTTAGGACTGAAAGTATGGGTTTAAGGGGGAATCCATTATTTCAATAATACATTATGAATACGCCAAGATGGGATTTGTTTTATTGCTTTTTATATATGTTAACTGTAGAAATTATTTTACAATATGAGAATCACCATAAGTTTTTTTTTAACTAACAATGAAGAATAAATTTGCTACAATATTTATTCATCTTTGATTACATTGATTGGGCTATTAAAATACTACTACTACAGCTGATATTTGTTTGCTCATGTCCAAATACCATGTTTTTTTGTAAATGTAAATGTTGAAAATAATACTGAATCCGATAAATATGCTTTAGAAGTATTTTTAATGGTTAGTTTATGCAGTAGTAAACTAATATTAACATGTGCAACTTTAATGTAATGTGTTAAACAGACACACTAAAGTTACGAAAATTATATATGTTAATTTGGTTCTTATCAAACAACGTTTACAAATATTAAATAGAAGTAAATGAATAAATAAAGATGTCAATGTTTCAAGAATACTCGTGTAAGCGCTAGATGGCGCGCTTATGCAACAAAAGGGTCTCTTGCCCCACCGATCCTCGTTCAGCGCATGCGCAGCGCCGTTCTTTGTTGTCACGGTCCAAATTTATCCCGGAATAAGGGCAGCACGCATGTGCCGTGAACCCGGATGTATCAGGACTTGTTTGAATAAAGAACAAAAGCATCGGGCTGAAAATGCATGATCGAGTCTGTTATTAATAAGTAAAGGAGTCTGGTTCCGCTCGGGGTAAAGTACCAGCGCTTGTTTTAGGTGATTGATTACAGTACTCACCCGCTGGAGTTTTAATATTTTAATGCATTTGCGTTTAGTCACATAAACGCAGCACCATACCAATGCGTGAACATAGTTACAGCAGTCTATAAACAGAACACTCTAGCTTTAGTTGTAGTGCTGCAATGCATTTGATTCACGTCTACGGTAAAAAGTACGAACGCGGCAGCAACTGGTCCGAGCCAGAGGTGCTGGAGCTGCTGCAGATCTGGTCAGACGTGCCGGTCCAAACCGAGCTAGTGACCTGTCTACGAAACCAGCATGTGTTCAACCGAATCGCCAGCACTCTGCGGCAGAAGGGCATCAACCGGACCGGGGATCAATGCAGGGAGAAGATCAAAAAGTTGAAGCTGGAGTACAAGCAGAAGACTTTGAGGTCCGCGAGGTATTACGAGCTGATGGAAAGGGCGCAGAGTAACCGGTCCGCCGCTACCTCCGGTTCGACTTTGCCTTTATGGGGTGGCACGGTGACGAACCAGGCAACCGGGATGCAGGGGTCAGAGGCGCCGGGTCACCCGCCCAGAGCAGGTGAAATTCTGGAGATCAAGACTGAAGTGATGAGCTCGGATGATGAAGCGGCTGGCCCGCCTGAGATGCTCTACGAGTTCGGACCTGTTGACGAGGATGATGAAGCAGGCGCCGCTGAACACAAACATACGGGTCCACACACGGAGGAGAACACCGAGATGGACGGAGAGCAGGGAAACACGCATGTCATCTGTTCCCCATCAGGTATCACGAACAGTCTGTTGATATGAAAGCATAATTGGATGAACAGATTTGGACGTGTAAATATTGACAGTGCAACAGAAACCTAACACGATCTGCCATATACACATATTCCACTAGACAGACGCTTGTTGCATGTAGTGTGCATACAAATACATACTTCTCAATAAGTGAGGTTTTTGGGAGGCAAGTAGTTCAGATTTTTTTTTTCGCCCTGTCAGAATTTTCACTGATCCCACCACAATTTTATGAAAATCAGTTTTCACATATGTGAACAGAACAGAAACATTACAGGGTTTTTAATTTGCAAAAACACCTGGAAAGTGGAAAATGTTACTTTGGTTATATATTTCAATCAATAAATTTGCAATAGTCGCATTCAATTTATAAGAATAAAATTAAATGTTTATGTTTGAACGATATATATAAAAATAATTAAAAACACCTGCCTTGACTTCAGTAACTACAGATTAATATTAATTAATTTTGTTAATTAATTTTGCTTTTTAGTTCACCCACCAAGCCTGCATTTATTTGATCATATATAATATAAAATTATGAAATATTATTACAACTTATTTTAACTGTTAGTAACTGTTAATTAAATGTTTATTGTAATGGATATTAAACATTTATTTATGTAATGCAAAGCTGAATTTTCATCATCATTACTCCAGTCCTTACCTGTCAGAAATCATTTTAATATGCTGATACGATGTGCAGGAAACATTTATTATCAGCTTTGTGCAAACTGTGATGCATTTTTTTTTTTTTTTTTTAGATTAATACAAAAATCATAAATATGATTAGAATCAGATCAAAATAAATCTTACCGACCACAAACTAATGCAGTGTATATTTGATACATTTTGCATTTGGTTGGCAATGGCATGTTTACTATTGATTTATTTTTTGTGCATTGCATTTGCATTGCATTTCAGTTGACCTTCAGGAACTCCTTATAATATTTTCATCACAACAGTGCACAAAATTGCTTCACATTGATGTTTTAGCTGATATTATCCAAATTTATTTAGAAGGTCTGTGCAGTTTAACGGTGCACAGGCATTATTGCAGTATTTATGCCAAACCCTTTGTTGTGTCTCTGCTGTTGGCAGTGATTTTCCATCCAGTACCTTTCTTTCATCACCGCAGATGTTCTGACAGCACTGGCATGTTATCACACCAACTGTCGCTTTAATAAACTGTAGAGATAATTGTTTAGTTAATTTTTAATCAAGTTTTTATTTGGTCTTTTATCTCCTATTGACTGATTTGATGTTTAATTTCTGATGATGTCACACTGCAGATTGCAGTGACCAGAACATGACCGGCTCCTCCGGTGCGGGGGTATCCCCGGCAACCGCTCCCATTGTGATGAGAGACGGAGGTAGCCATGGCGACCAAGAAGGGGGTTCCGGATCGTTTCATCAGAGGAAGCGTCGACGAGTGGGACGTGGGAGTGATGGGGTGTTATCTAACGCTCTGGCTGGATATCTAAGCTGGCAGCAGACAGCAGAAGAGCGTTTCCTGGCTCTGGAGGAGGCCCGGATGCGGCAGGACGCGCGGGCCGAGGAGCGGAGGGAGCAGCAGGAGGAGAGACGAGCCAAACAGGAGAGAGATCATGAGTTTCGTCTCATGTCCATGTTGACCAAAGTCCTGAGTTCATCACATGGGGTGGAAGAGCAGTGCGCCTCCAGCAGCAGGGAAACGGTCCCCGGCACCTCACAAACCTTGTTACCCTATTTGTTACCCAACAGTGCCAAAGCTGTGCCAAGCATGCCATGGGGTGATCAGACGGCCCAGTACAACCCGTACCTGTCCCGCCGTGGCAATAGCATGCGTCTAAAGCAGGGAATCCTGCAGGAAGGCTACAATCAGTATCACGCCAACAAGCACGATGAGAATTCAAACCCTCATGTTAGTCTCCCTGGAAACAGCACAGCTTTATTATTATTAATTATTGGTTATTGCAGATTTTGTTGTGTTGCTGGTTTTTAATTTAGTATACAATGCAGTAAGATGTAGATGTCTTTTTTTTCTAGAATTTGATCATTTCTGCCTCAATTGTAGAACACTTTGTTCTGGATGTGGAAAAAATATTTGATTAATATAAAAATATTATATATTTTAAATATACCCTCACTATAAGTATTTATTTTTTTAAAGAAAAATCTAGCAAGGACACTTTAAATTGAATAAATGTGGCAGCAAATTAAATAAATGCTGCTCTTATGGGTTTTCTGTTCTTCAGAGAATCTTAAATAAAAAGATATTTTTCACAAGAATATTAATTGACATCTTCATAAATGAGCAGAAAATAAGCATGCTAGAGTTTTTTTAAGGATCGTCTGACACTAAAGACTAAAATATTTTAAAATGTGGTTATTATAAATTGTGATATTTGAAAAATAACTTTAGTGTAGGTGTATAAAAGTAAAAAAAATTATAATTAAATGACACACATATATATATATATATATATATATATATAATTTTTTATTTATCTTTTCATCAAAATCAAGAAAATTGCTTTCTGCATAAAATTAACAATGACTGACTGGACCAAAAGATAAAAAATAGACATTTTACTCTAATGTACAGAACCAGACAATACCTGTGGTTAGAGGGGGGTTAAAATAAAACTTAGTTTACATTAAATTGTTAAAATATTGATTTTTCAATATAAGTGTAACTGTGCCTGGCCTTTTGTGTACAACTTGTAATAATCCAATTTCCTTAATTAGTTAATTTTAAATCATCTTGCGGTGCGACAAGTTTCATGTTCCTTTTTAAATAAATTCATTGTTCATTACTAAAACAATATTTAAGTTTAAATCAAGATTAATATGATCTGGGGAAAAAAACTACTTACATTAGAGAGGATTTGTGAAAGTATCCATCTCCAGTCACTCGCTTAGTCCATTCTTTGTGTGATCATGCTCATTTTTACTGATGTTAAAGACAAACCAAGTTTTATTTCACAGTAACTGCTTTGGTTACTGCAGTCTTTTGGGACTTCGGAAACAAATCTGTCTAGTTTGCTAATTGTAATACAGTTTTTGTGTTTATCCAGCTTCTGCTGTGTGGTAATTTGCTGTGGTGTATGATTTTTTTCAGGGCATTCTAAACTTAGGAACGAGTGAAAACAAGCTGTGCTTTGGCCTCCTGCAGAAAAGAGTAAGAGATGTGATTTACTTGTTTGGCATTCATTAGCAGAAATCCTTTTTCATTAGCGATGATTTTCGCCTGGTGGGCAATAAAATCAAGAGAGAAAAAAAATCCAATTAAAATATATATCACATCATCATGGAGTCTTGGGGAATGTGTTCTTTTAGCCAGTGAGCAACCACACCAAAAAGCTGTATAGCAAGTGAGTTAAAACAAGCTAAATGCCATTCAGAACACCTTAGATACTGCATACCAGTATCCTAGCAACCATCTACAGCAGCCTATCAAGTTTTGCACGGGCAAGCACCGCTCACACGGTCTTCAGAAGAAACACTTCCAAAGAAAACCTTTATATGAACAGAAATATAAAAAGCTGTCATTGAGCCTGGATATTATACACTGCAGTTATTGATTGATTCTTGGTATCTCCAACAGCTGACGCGACCTGACATGCTTCACATCGAACCTGCTTTCTTACAATACCCCGACTGGAAAGGCCACAGTTTGTAAGCCACCTGCTTCTTTTAACCGTGTTTGTTTTTCTATAAAATCTATATTTAATTATACTTGTGTAAAATCCCATGCTCAGCTTTCATTTCACAGTATTGATGTTCTTTTCCCCAAAGCCTTCGAGAGGAAGTTGCTAAGTTCCTGTCACACTTCTGCCGTTCTCCCAAACCGCTAAAGCCCGAGAATGTGAGTGTTTTTTCTCCATCACTGTTATATTTTTGTATGATATTATTTCTGTTAGGCTTCCTCTTTCTGTTAAAAGAGAAATTCAGACCACACGCTGATTGGTTGGTTCTTTCGCAGGTCGTTGTCATGAACGGTTGTGGGTCTTTGTTCTCGGCTTTGGCAGCTACGCTCTGTGACCCAGAAGGTATCAGACCATCTGGTCATCACAGAATATGTCTGGTCTCATGTCTAATTTTGTTGGGGTTATAAGATTCTTTGCATATTATGACCAAGGCTGCATTTATTTGACCAAAAATAAAGGAAAAAGGGCAATAGTGTGAATTGCTAATACAATTCAAAAGAGCTGTTTTTTATTTTTATGGATTTTAAACTATCTGGTCTCGGCATAAAGACCATACCTTTTTTTTAGAAAGACACAGAATACTTACTAATAAGTACATATCACTAAAGTTTCCAAAAAAAAAAAACAACACTAGGGAACTCTGTAGGGAACAGTGACACCTTTTCATACAAATGTAGTTTTAATTAATAAACGTAATTTCTTCACAATTACTTGAAGAATATCACATAATGACTTTAAAACAGTATTAATATGTTGGGATATCTGCAAACTAATGCTTTTGAACTTATAGCAATGTAATAAAATGTGCCAGGGTTCACATATTAAACCTGTGTTTTAGTGCCACAAAGTGGATATTTCTCTTACGTAGAAATTAAACAGTAAGGTACATAAAAACGGTATTGTTGTACAGAGGTACATCATTTTAAATAATCACATAATTTAAATTAGTCCTTTGATGCTAAGCTGAATTTTCAGCATCATTACCGTTTACTGAAAGCCTTGGATATGGATATTAAACAGTGTGTGTGTTTTACAGATGCCATTCTCATCCCGTCACCCTTCTATGGTGTGATAACGGAGGATGTAGGCTTGTATAGCAGTGTCAAACTACACCATGTGCCACTTTACAGTCAGGTGGTAATATTTCATAATGTAACATTGGCTTGTTATAGTGGCTTCCTGCTGTTGCATTTTTTGTTTCTTGTAGCTGTACATCTTATATTTCTGTTTGTATTTATGTTGTGTTGGTACAGCCCACAGGAAGTGATGTCAGACCGTTCCAGCTAACTGTAGAGAAATTGGAGAATTCTCTTAAAGAGGCCAAAAAAGAGGTAATCTTTTTTTTTGCTTAAACACACAGTGTACACATGCTTAACTCACATTGTATGACTCTTATTAAAATTGAACTTTCTTTAAATAGGGACTGAACATCAAAGCCCTTATCCTGTTAAACCCCCACAATCCACTGGGAGAAGTGTACTCGTCTGAAGAAATGATCAGCTTTCTACAATTTGCCAAAATGTGAGTTTAACCAAAGCCACCGTTTCATTTAGATTTTTAAACTCTGGAAGTCAGTGACATTTGATCACTAGAGAAATATTAATGACATACATAACGTTTTGACGCTTTTTTTTGAAAATAGGCTAATTTCTAACTCCCCTAGGGTTGGGTTTTTCTCCAGTGGCAGTAGCACTTTTAGCTGTAGCTTAGCATAGATCATTGAATCTGATTAGACCGTTAGCATCTCACTCCAAAAATGTTTTTCCTATTTAAAACTTGACTCTTCTGTAGTTACATCGTGCACTAAGACTGACGGAAAGTGAAAAGCTTCTGCCACAGCAGGCCCGATATTACACAGCGCGTCAGAAAAACCCCTAGCTAGGAAAAATATAGACTTTTTGGTCATTTTAGAGCGTGATGCTAATGGTCTAATCAGATTCAATGTTAAAAGTGCTACCACTAGACCTGGAGATCGGCTGAATGAGTTCGAAAATGGTAAAACTCAACTGTTTAACTCCTGGGGAGTTGGAACATGAGCCTATATGCAAAAATAGTGGTGTGTGAGCAAAGATGAAGAACTACTATAAAAGTATCAAAAATCACATTTACAGTTCAGAGCAGACAAGTAAATGATGAAAACCCTTCGAGTTGGGTCTGTGATTGCACTTTGTTTCCAAATGTTTTTGCATACTTCATTAAGTTGCACGCTATTGACGAGAAATTACATTTGTGTTCACGAATGTCATTTAAATTTTAATTTCTGCCCTCAGCGGCACTAATTTATTCATTCTTTCGCTCTCATTTGCTCCAGGCACAAGCTTCATGTGATCGTGGACGAGATTTACATGCTCTCTGTGTTCAACGAGACAGATACGTTTCACAGTGTTCTCAGCTTGGATGGGTGAGAGACAGGCACATAAACACACACACTCTCTCTCTCTCTCTCTCTCTCTCTCTTAGTTTTCTGCTTAATGAACTAATATGCCCTGAGCTGAAATTGAAACATGCTTCATTAGGTGTCAAGGAAAATTTAATCTTGTGTTTAATGAATTCTAGTAAAACTCCTTAAAAGTGTATTTTGTCCCAAAATTAAAATTTGTTGACAGAATAATTTTTTTTATGGCTGAAATATTTTAATCTTTATTGCTATGTCAGAAAGGAACTGCTTTTACTCAGGGTACATGTGAAAATCAAAACATGGCGCGGGTGTTTTAAATGAATGTATCTTTGAAGAGAACCAACTGTTTTTTTCCAGATGAAGTAGCTTTTATGAGCAGAGCACATTTTTTTCTGCCGCTCCAAAAGCGCCTCCTGCTGACAGAATGAATTTGCATTTTCAATAAGCCCATCTCCAGTGACATTACTCATTTTTTCTGTTTCCTGCAGGAATTCTGAGGACTTTTCATTTTTTAATCCTGGCTGAAGCACTTGTGTTTCTGTCTTTAAGAATAATCAGCCTATGTTATGGTTAAAAGTTAAATATATTATTATTAATAAGGTGAGTCTAAGTGCTAAATACATATAAAAGGTGAACATTCATTAATTTTCTTTCCATTTGTACAATTTTTAGTTCTAAAATACTGTATGGTTTTAAAGGAGGAGGTTTTATAGATCTGGCAAATTAA
>JAUMHR010000090.1:4446212-4457914 GCA_032361145.1 Enteromius fasciolatus
TGTTTCTGTCTTTAAGAATAATCAGCCTATGTTATGGTTAAAAGTTAAATATATTATTATTAATAAGGTGAGTCTAATTACATATAAAGTGCTAAGTGCTAAATACATATAAAAGGTGAACATTCATTAATTTTTTTTCCATTTGTACAATTTTTAGTTCTAAAATACTGTATGGTTTTAAAGGAGGAGGTTTTATAGATCTGGCAAATTAATTTTTTAGAAGTTTGTAGGCGAATGTATCCATTGCGGGTGTTTTTGGGGGGTTTTCGATTTCGTATAGACCAAAATTATATCATGATATAAATTTTGGCCATATCATCCAACCCTAGGTCCATGTAAATATAGCTTGTACTAATCATCACACATTTTTCCACAGGTTGCCAGATCCCCAAAGAACCCACATTATGTGGGGTGTCAGTAAGGTATGTCACTATTTCAGCTGCAGGAATAGCATTTCCTCAGATTCTTGGCATTGCTTCATTGCATTCAAATGTTGTTGTGCACACGTATAGGACTTTGCTATGGCAGGAATGCGAGTTGGCACGGTCTACTCTGAGAATAGAGATTTGGTTCAGGCCCTGGATCAGCTGGGCTGCTTCCATGGAGTCCCAGGACCCACACAGTACCAGATGGCGCAGCTTCTCAGAGACAGAGGTACACATTTTCTCCATGGCTTTTGTCAATGTTTTGTCCGTTTTTCACTCTATGGCTGATTCACAATTCCCATACATTTCATCCTGTCTAGTGTGTAAAATTAATGTTTGTGTGTCCCAAATCATACTGTCAAAAACATGGTATACAGCTTTTACGTACTTACCCTTAACTTTTTGTTATTATAAATCAGGACTGATTGCACTGTAAAACTAGCATAATAATGTTTTATATGACTTTATTTTAAGCTATACTGTTGCTTTGAGTGATTAATAGACCAAAATTTAGGTTGTTATTCACTAAAAACCTTCCCTTCCCTTCTTTACGGGGATTTTAATTGACAGGTGATCTGACCAATCATAAAGCAGAATCTTAAATGAAATAATCTTGTATATTTATTTTATGCTATAACTAGTAAAGAGGACGAGATGATTGCTTCACGCACCACTTGAACCGAGGCCCTACTGTCACGACACGTCACGTCAGCATCACAAAACAGTGTTTATTATTTGAAATTCTTAATTGAAAAAAGCTGAGATTTTGTTTCATACTTAAAGTAACCTGCTCTGTCTTGTTTGTCGGCATGTTGTCAGTTTTCTCTTTGCTCCACTGTTTTTTTTTCTTCTCACTGCTTGAGAACATGAATTGTATCTTGAGTTAAACCCAAATACAGTAGCAGTCTATTTCATGAACATTTAGATTGATTTGTTTACAACAGCTCAACTGAAGGAGATTTCTTGCTGTTTCCAGACTGGCTGAATAGCGAGTTCCTTCCAGAGAACAGACACAGGCTAAGAGAGGCTCACAGCTTCATGACAGCAGAGCTGAAGAAACTAGACATACCTTTCCTTCACAGGAGCGCAGGTTTCTTCATCTGGGCGGACTTGAGCAAGGTGAGCACCTTTAGAACTGATTTCATGCCACTCTCAGATTGTATCCAAACTCTCGAAAACAGTCAAGTTCTGCCGATTTCTGTATAATGTTTTTTTGTGTTTGTGTAGTATCTGAATGAAAAGACGTTTGCTGAGGAGCTGTGTCTGTGGAGGTGTTTCCTCAAGCACAAGGTTCTGCTGAGCTGCGGTCAGGCCTTCAGCTGTGCGTCTCCAGGCTGGTTCAGAATCATCTTCACTGATCAACTGCACAAACTAAAGCTAGGTCTGTCGATTGCCCTCATTTTCATTTGAGTTCCTGTTTTCTTATAGTCTCCTGTGGAGTGGAATAAGATGTGATTGCTCTTTATTCCTTTCAAATCCTTGTTATTCAGGTGTGGAGAGGATAAAAAATGCATTAGAAGAACTTCAGGGCTCCTCGGTGCTTGAGACGCAGAGGACGACAAGTGACGAACAAGATGACAGCCGTGGGTCAGCGAGGAGGGAAGACGCTAAGACAATAGATGAGTGCAAAAAACAGACACTCAAGACATCAAGCGTTCAAACCAAACTTGACACAGTACATATTAAGACAGAGCCCATCTCATTGGCTGATGAGAACTTTACAGTAATTAACGGCCAATCCGACATCCGCTCAGAGAATCTGGACTCTCTGATTGGTACTCTGCGACAGCAGATCCACACGTCTGATTGGCTGGAGAAGCACAAGCCTGAGCTAGCTGCTGGACAGGACCCAACACAGTTGGATGTTTTCTCAGACCTGCTTGATAAAGCCAGGAAATAGGAGTAACAGCTGATAGAAACAAGTTTGTGCAACGCAACTGTCTTTTTTTTCTTTTTCTTCTTTTTTATAAAAGATACTTTAACCTTACAGTATGTACAGTTTAAACTTAAACTATGTTAATTGCAGAAACAACAAAGCGGTGATCCCTGTAATTAGAGATTGAAACAATCACAGACAGTCACCACAGCAGTATATAAAACCTATTGTTCTTGTTAGATGTTTTGATACTTTAATTATCACCCTGACTGTCACAGTAATTGGAGACTGCCCCTTTAATTGCACTCATATCAAATTCTAAGCATCCAGTCCATTGTCTTTGAGTTGATTTAAAGGAGTCTTAACCTTAATGTACAATTTGCTTCTCATTGCTATTTCCTGCAAAACATATTCTTAATGAGTTTTATTCTTAAAATTAGTTTTTGAATTAGACTTTTCACTAAAAAATATTTAAAAATAACCTAAAACAAATAGATTTACATAAGAAACAGCACTGCATGATATATCTTTAATATAAGTATTTTTTATTTGATAGTGCAGCAAGACTAAATTATATTCGAGAGTGTCAGTCTATGACGAGTCTTGTGTTGTTTCTTAAGTAAATTGATGTAGTTTTAAGGTTTTTTATTTTTATAAAAAAATGAAATATTTTTATTTACTTTAAATACTTAAAAAAAAATTTTTTTTTTTTGCGCTGTTTTTCTTATTGTGTGTAGCACCTACAACTCTGCACATCCTTCCAAGGGATCCCAAGATTGGAATCAAGAGGCAGATCCCTGATCATTTTTGCCAGATTAGTTTGAGCAGCAGAACTCAGTTTGAGCTTTGAAAAGAAACTATAATCGAAGAATAACTTTATTGTTGACCGCCCCTGTGTAAATACAAAGTCCTGGTGCTCATTTTTATATGAAAGTCTTAAAGCACCAGACAGAGCTTTTAATATTTCAGAGATAATGTAAAATGTTTTTTTGTGTTTTCCTGTAAATGTTTTTGCCACACAAAAAAGGACTAATACTAAGCTGTAAACCTTAGGAGAAAAATGATGTATGATATGACCCCTCTAAATTGATTTTAATCAGCTCGGCTGACTTGGCTGTCAGTTTCAGGATAAAAGTGGATGTGTTTATTTACTTTTTGACACTTTACAAGATGAATTTGTTCCAAAAATGCCTTTTTTGACACCGTGGTTGCTTATAAGTTTTCAGCTTCCAAGGAGAATGCCTTGTTTCAGATCTTAATTGGTGTTAAATGTTTTAAGGGCTCCTGACTTGAACGAATGAATCAATTGTCATTTTAAAATGTTATATGTTGAATTATATTTTCAATTTGTTATGTCGTTTCTTTACAATGACCTGAGATCAGATGCAGCAGTCTCTCTTGTATTGGTGAGAATACGTCAGAGCTGGCCTGAGGTCTGTGGCAGAAAGCAAACGACAGGAAATAACCATGTTTATGGGTTTCCTGTGAGCCCACCTTGCTGGAGAGTTGAGAGTGGTTCTTTCCTGTGCCGTTTAGTCGTTGCCATGACGACACAGTTACTGTGGTTCAGGTTGTGTCACTTATTACTAAAAGAAGCAAAAAAGTTATACACACACAGCCAAAATATCTATTTTTTAATCTTTTGCTGTAGTGTGTCAGTAGGAAATTCCATTCCTAAATATTAATTTTAAATTTGACATTAATTGTTATAATTCAAGAGGACTACCTGCAAAGCTACAGTACCTGAAAAACTAGGCATTAGTGCAACGAGGGAAAAAGCTGCTTTAAATATGCAAAGGATTGTTAGACAACATGTTGATTACATTTAGTTTATGGAAGTTAATTGATAAAGAAAATATATTTATGACATTTATTTTTTACTCTTTGAACAGTACTGTAGAATTGCAGATAGGTTTCATGAAGCAACTGTTGCCACAGTTCTTCTGGATTTACTCTGTTGTGTTTCTTCGTGTCATCCCAGACAGACTGGAGGTTGATGAGATCACATCTCTTTGTGGAGCACAAGCTGTTGTCAGACTCGTACAAGCAAAAATCTCACTGGATGGCAAATGAATGTTGGGAAATGTAAACTGATATTTCCTAGTGACACACTACAGCAAAAGATATAAATAACTCCCTTTAAAACCATTTTGAGCTGGAGAAGATAGTAGTGTTCACTCTGTGTGTGTGTGTATATATACAGTGCTGTTTGAAAGTTTGTGTAAAAGTAAAAATAATTGTAACAATATAAGAGAGAATGTTATGTTATTTGAAAATGTTATATATATATTTTTATTTAGTACTGTTTACATTTAGTCCACAAAACTAAAAAAACCTGAAATAACTCAAATAAGTCAATTCAAAAGTGTGTGATGCTGTGAATCCATGATCCTTCGTTTCTTCTGAACGGTTAAACTGAGCACTGTTGTTTAGAAGAACTCTCCAAGTCCTGTGGATTCTTCAGTTCTCCATTATCTTTTGCATATTTGAACCCTCTCCAGCAGTGACTATGATTTTGAGATCCACCTTCTCGGACTTATGACAATTGAGGGACTCAAACGCATCTATTAAGAGGTTCAAACATGCACTGATGTGTTAGGAGCTTGGGGGATGAAAACTTTTGAACAGGATGATTTTTTTTGTAGAAATATATATATATTTGCATTTAGTGCTGACCTTTGCAACCAACAGATATGTGCATGTGTCCCGGATGACAAATGAAGCACAGTTTACCTTGATCTTCAAATTTCAAAAGTTACTTTATATATTCAGTGATGGCCAAAATTATTAGAACAGTTACAGTAGTGTGTCAGTAGGAAATATCAGTTTGCATTTCTTAAAATTAAATTTGCCATTAGTTGTAATAATCCAGTGAGATATTTTTTCTCTAATATAATTAATATTTAATTAATTGTACTGTATGGTTATGCGTTTTCTTTTTTTTCTTCTTCTTCTAGTATTGGACATTTTATGAAATTCATCCCACAGACCCCTTTGAGCACAGTAAAGTGATTTCTAAAATACCAGTTTCACTTTCCAAACCACACTGACTCACTGAAACACTCACAGGGTTTCTGGGGGAATTTAAGCACTCACAGTGTATATGAATGTTTATGAGAGGGGGGGAGTTTCCATTGCGAGTGGGTCTCCACTGTGGGTAGAGGGAAATCTTTACAGTGTCACATTACAGCATCGTGAGGGGGAAGTGAGAAAAACACGCCTGCACATCGTCATGAAACATTTGTTTCTGTCTCTCTGATTCATTTGATATTTGAACGTGATCAGCTACTGTCCGAGTGGAATTCAATCTGTCATTTGAACTCCTTTTTAAGAAAGCCATTCAAGGTAAGCAAACCTAACAATGGTTACCTAACTTCCATCTGAAATGACCAACTGTAATCTTTTAACTTTAGTTTCCAGCTAAACTGGCAACTTTATGTTGTAATATCTAAGCATTCGCTTTTTCTCAACAGAGCGATGCAAGGACCAGAACTGGTCGACTCAAGGAGTCGTTTTCGATTTATTGAAGCTTGTCTCGGCTTGATTGGCTGTTTGTGTATCAGCTATGCGATCTGGACACCTCGGTGGCTGGATGACCGGGGTCTGTGGACCTCAGAGAACGAGACCAGACTGGACGATAGCTGGACCACTGAAGACATTGCAAAAGGTGTGTGATGTGTGTTTTTCTCATATATCTTAGGGAATAAATGCTATTTGTCATTGCTAATGAGAGTCATTCAAACGGTTTTGTTACTTTAAATTGTAATATATCATATACTACGATATTGGGTTGCCTTACATGCTAACATAAAGTTAACAAAAAGGTGTATTTTTTTGTGGTCGTGTTTTATCTTGTCTAGTGAAAGAAGTGAATCATGACTGGCACTAGTGCCCCTTCAAAAAAAACAGCATTCATACGCCTTTGAAGATATTTGATTTGGTTTTGACCTGTCATGTGGGTGACAGCAATATTTTAGTAGCCCACGTGTGGCCTTCATTCATTTTGTTGCTTTGGATCTTAGAAACTTGTCCTCTATATAAGATGCTTAATTGAAAAATTAAATGCATTCCTGTTGTGCTTTTCACTTTTAAGGCCTTAAAAACGCATTGTTTTTAGGAGTATTAAAATATATAGCCAGAAGGTCTGATGGGAACCGAAAGCATTTGAGCGCATTGTGGCATTTTTGCAGGTTTTGACCTGCCGACAAAAACACAGAACATTCAAATGAGAGGGAATCCGTAAAGTACTCTTGAATTTCCAACGTTGGTGTAAAATAATGATATGGTTTTGTGTTGGAGGGGTTTTAACGCTTCGGTGGGCTGCAGCAGACAGGCTGTAACATGCTGGACTTGCATTACTTGCATGTTTTAGTAGTTGTAGCTTGTCTGGTTTTCCCCTCAGTTCAGTTTTTCTAAGAAAAACGATGAATAATATAAATAATGAAGGATGAAGTAATGACGACTGAGTTCAGTTTTTAAATAGTTTCATGATGAGATTCTGTTCTTCAAGAGCACTCAAAGTGAAATTTATTGTCATGGTTTTACGCTGAACGTTCTTAAAGGGACAGTTCACCCAAAAAGGAAAATGGTGTGCTGTTCCCTCACCTTATTCCAAAAATGTATGTTTACATGGAACACCATGGAAAATATAGAGGGTTTTCTATAGGGTTTCATATATATATATATACTGTATATGTAATTTATGTATGTATGTATGTATGTATGTGTTTATATATATATATATATGTGTGTGTGTGTGTGTGTGTGTGTGTATGTCTATATGTATGTGCACACACACAAACACACACACACACACACAAACAAATATATATATATATATATATATATATAGAATCTTGTATTTTTTTTTTATTTTTTTTTTTACCTCACTACCAACTGTAATTTTTTTAAACTGTAAACACAGTGGGTCAAAAAAGTATTTAGTCAGCCGCCAGTAGTGCAAGTTCTCCCACTTAAAAAAAAAAAATGAGAGAGGCCTGTAATTATCATCATAGTTATACCTCAACTATGAGAGACAAAGTAAGAATAAATATCCAGAAAATCACACTGTAGGATTTTTAATGGATTAATTGGTAAATTCCTCAGTAAAATATGTATTTGGTCACCTACACACGTGAGAGATTTCTGACACTCACAGACCTGTAACTTCTTCTTTAAGAGGCTCCTCTGTCCTCCACTCGTTACCTGTATTAATGGCATCTGTTTGAACTTGTTATCGGTATAAAAGACACCTGTCCACAAACAGTCACACTCCAAACTCCACTGTGGCCAAGACCGAAGAGCTGTCAAAGGAACCAGAACAAAATTGTAGAACTGCACCAGGCTGAATCTGCAATAGGTAAGCAGCTTGGTGTGAAGAAATTAACCGTGGAAGCAATTACTAGAAAATAGAAGACATACAAGACCACTGATAATCTCTCTCGTTCTGGGGCTCCACACAAGATCTCCGCCCGTGGGGTCAAAATTATCACAAGAACTGTCAGCAAAAAATCCCATAACCACACGAGGGGACCTAGGGAATGACCGGGACCAAAGTAACAAAGGCATCAGTAACACACTGTGCCGCCAGGGACTCAAATCCTGCAGTGCCAGACGTGTCCCTCTGCTTAAGCCAGTACATGTCCAGGCCCGTCTAAAGTTTGCTAGAGAGCATTTGGATGATCCAGAAGAGGATTGGGAGAATGTCATATGGTCAGATAAAACCAGAATAGAACTTTTTGGGAAAAACTCAACTTATCGTGTTTGGAGGAGAAAGAATGCTGAGTTGCATCCAAAGAACACTGTACCTACTGTGAAGCATGGGGGTGGAAACATCATGCTTTGGGGCTGTTTTTCTGCAAAGGGACCAGGACAACTGATCCGTGTAAACAAAAGAATGAATGGAGCCATGTATCGTGAGATTTTGAATGAAACCTCCTTCCATCAGCAAGGGCATTGAAGAGGAAACATGGCTGGGTCTTTCAGCATGACAATGATCCCAAACACACCGCCCGGGCAACAAAGGAGTGGCCTCGTAAGAAGCATTTCAAGGTCCTGGAGTCTCCAGATCTCAACCCCATAGAAAGTCTTTGGAGGAGGTCTGTGTTGCCCAGCGAAAACCCCAAAACATTACTGCTCTAGAGGAGATCTGCATGGAGGAATGGGCCAAAATACCAGCAACAGTGTGTGAACACCTTGTGAAAACTTTTGAAAAACCAGAAAACCTTTGACCTCTGTCATTGCCAACAAAGGGTATATAACTAAGTATTGAGATGAAATATTGTTATATCCTCCATAATTTGCAAATCAATTCTTTAAAAATGTGATTTACTGGATTTTGTTCTCATTTTGTCTCTCGTAGTTGAGGTATACCTATGATGAAAATTACAGGCCAAGTGGGAGAACTTGCACTTCATGTTCATAATCACCCCGGAGTGCTCAAATTTGTGAATATGAATGGGAATATACTTGTTTTATATATATGTATACTTGTTTTTATATATGCGTTTTAGACTTATATATAAGACGTTTAAGACTTTTTTTTTAGAGAAAAACATTTATATTTATAATGATATTTTGCCCCATTTGAAATCTTAGTATTCGATGAAAGCTTCGATTCTTGTGAATTTTTTTTAAATAAAAGATCAAAAGGATTAACAATGCAGATTAATTTTCACAGCTTTCTTAACATATAAAAAATATATGTTAATATATAATACACACAATTTTTCATTTATATATATTTGTCTTTATAAAAAAGAAAATGCATGTTTTTGGCATTTTATAGATTTTAATTTTATTTCTATATATTTGTGTGTTTGTTAATGACAAAAGTATCAAAAGTAAGACATCAATCATTATAGCAGACTATTTAATCTGTCACGAGGAGCCTGTTATGAGTATTAAAGTTGTTTTTGGTTTCCGCAGGTCTGGAGGCTGAGAGAGTGTTTGCAGTGGTGGCTTTCCTGATGTCTGTGAGCTCTGGACTGCTGTGTCTCATGTTTGCCCTCTGCTGGACGTCTCAAACAGTGCGTTCCTACTCGAACACCCGCTCGCTGCTGATGGCAGGCCAGGCGCTCGACCCAACCACCCTGCTGCTGTTCACACTAGTACCTACAGGTCAGTACTGCGCTATCTGGCTTTCCTTAGCCTAATATCATGCACATGTTTTAACTTTCTCTATTTGCTTGTTCCCCACAGGTTTTTTTTTTTTTCTCAGTTGGGCGCTTTTTACCCATCATCATATCGGTGAGATCAGGGATGACATCAGTCGAGTCGGCCTGTCCTATTGGCTGGGAGTGGTGGGTTGGGCTTCTCTATTGGCCGTGCTGCCTGTGGTCTTCCTGGCGGAGAAGTTTGTGGTTCCTGACATCCTGCCGGAGTTAAAAAAGGCTGGCGAAATGTGGTGGAAGGTTCCAGAGGTTGCACACGTGCGATCGCTTAGTGAGGGTTGCCATCGCTCAAAGCATAAGTCTCATCCTGACTTCAGGAGGTATTTGTCAGTGCCTTGAACGAGAGGAAGGAGATAGCATGGAAATACCTGAGAGAAGAAGCTCTTGGTCTCGCTGGTCTTCTAGCCAAATATATGAGCGCAGCATATGCCTTGTAACAGGGGTCAAAGACCTGGATGAGAAACCTGTAGATGCTCTTTGTGATGCAGGACACAAAGCTACAGGTTATAAGGTTCCGTGCTGGCTCTGACAGTGGATTGATGTCTGAAGATGTTATTAATAGACTGTCAGAGTTCACAAGTGTGAAACATAAAGCTGAAAGGATTTTGAAGTTGCAGACAGACTATTTTCTGTAACTTTTCAGTTGTTGTCTGCAGGTGTTAATGTGTTTCAGAAATGTCGACTTAAATGCTTTTCAAAATGCATTTTAAATATGCTTCAAAAAAACACTATAGTAGTTTTTATCTGTTGGTGAATCTATAATAAAATGACTAATACTCTCAATGGGAAGTGCTTAAGTAATGCTACTGAAAATGCAATCATTGATGAGTGCAATCAACACCCAGATGGTTCTGTTTGTTTTTTATGCAGACTATACTAATTCAAATAGAATATATATAGAGCGTTATACTGCTAACTTCCAGGTGCTAATGCAGAATTTAACACTGCTAAATTGTCTTTTGTCTGTCTTTTTTATGTGCAAACAGTGCTCTCTACTGGTGATAGTGCAAAGAGCATCATTTTCTGTCTATCATGTGTATTTATAAAGATATTTAACTATACATTTGTACTGTTTTAAACCAATAAATGTACTGGTTTTCATATAAAGTTGTGTCCTTATATATCTATCTATCGATCTATCTATCTAGATATCTGAGATCACATTGGAGGAATGTTTATTTTAAATTAGTAATTTTGTTGTTTTTTCACATTTCATTAAATAAAAAATAAAGGGAACACTAAAAGAACACATCCTAGATCTGAATGGAAGAAATATTCTTATTAAATACTTCTTTACATAGTTGAATGTGCTGACAACAAAATCACACAAAAATGATCAATTGAAATCACATTTATTAACCCATGGAGGTCTGAAATTGTAGTCACACTCAAAATTAAATTGGAAAAACACACTACAGGCTGATCCAACTTTGATGTAATGTCCTTAAAACAAGTTAAAATGAGGTTCAGTAGTGTGTGTGGCCTCCACGTGCCTGTATGACCTCCCTACAACACCTGGGCATGCTCCTGATGAGGTGGTGGATCGTCTCCTGAGGGATCTTCTCCCAGACCTGGGCTAAAGCATCTGCCAACTCCTGAACAGTCTTTGGTGCAACGTGGCGTTGGTGGATGGAGCAAGACATGATGTCTCAGATGTGCTCAATTGGATTCAGGTCTGGGGAATAGCATCGATGCCTTCGTCTCGCAGGAACTGCTAACACCCTCCAGCCACTTGAGGTCCTGCATTGAGTAGGAGGAACTGCACCGGCATATGGTCTCGCAAGGGGTCTGAGGACCTCATCTCGGTGCCTAATGGCAGTCAGGCTACCTCTTGCAAGCACATGAAGGGCTGTGCGGCCCTCCAAAGAAATTTTGATAAACACCATTACTGACCCACTGCCAAATGGGTCATGCTGGAGAATGTAGCAGGCAGCAGAATGTTCTCCACGGTGTCTCCAGACTCTGTCACGTCTGTCACATGTGCTCAGTGTGAAACTACTTTCATCTGTGAAGAGCACAGGGCACCAGTGGCGAAATTGCCAATCTTGGTGTTCTCTAACAAATGCCAAACGTCCTGCACAGTGTTAGGCTGTAATAACAACCCCCACCTGAGGATGTCAGGCCCTCATACCACCCTAATGAAGCCTGTTTGTGACCGTTTGAGCAGACACATGCACATTTGTGGCCTGCTGGAGGTCATTTTGCAGGGCTCTGGCAGTGCTCCTCCTG
>JAUMHR010000090.1:4468297-4482779 GCA_032361145.1 Enteromius fasciolatus
AGGAATCTATGTGAATGATGAAGGAGCACTTGTAAAAACTGGTATTTTCAATGACCTTTCTAATTTTGCTCGGTTTATAGACTCGGCTATTATAATTTGGCCGAAAGCAAACTGGCTTTTGCATAAAAATCACTTTCCGTCGCTTTATTACTCACACATAATGAGGTTTTATTTGTTTCTCTCTCTGTTCACCCATTTACATGGATTTGAATCGTTTGAATTTAAATAATTAATTTCCATATTTATGCATGTCGTATTATATGGGTCATTCATGATCATTTTATGTCTATATCAACATAGTAAACGATTGCATCAGCTCTTCACTGTCAAAGTCACTTTATACTGTACATGTATAAATAGGGCACAAATGATAGGCATGTTGTAGAATGACCTACACTGTACATTATTTATGATGTTTTTTCTTTGTTTGGTTTGCAGAAGTTGTGGCTTTCAGATGAGACAGGCCACACAATGCTTGCGGGTACTTGGTGCCTGTTTAATGACTAGAATGTCAGATCTCGCACCAAGAAGTCTAGACAAAATAGCTCCAATTACAGCACAACAACTCTTCTGCAAAAACACCCTTTATTTATTTATCAACGAAGAAGTTCCTTTAATTCATATTTACTGACGAAACCGACACCGTTCATAGAGGGATTGCAACAGATCCCACTTGTAGAGATAATGCTCATTATAATGATTTCCTAGTATAGGTAATTTGTCCAAAAAGTCAACAAAAAATAAACTTGTCTCAGCAGGAATTTTAAATTGTGAAATGCAGTCAGACTATACCCTATATTTGCTATGCTTTTCCAACGTTTGAATACATTGTAGAGGACATTTTAGTCAGGCATCTTTGAGTAGATGGTTGTCAGCTCTCTTTTAATGGATTCCTCTGATCTGATGTGTTTTAACAGTGTCTGTTTTTCTATATAGAGAGGGATCAAATAGCAGAGCTGCAGCATGTTGGCTTGGACCACCTGCTGGAGATGGGTTTCAGAGAGTGCTGGGAAAAAACAGCAGGGGGATGCGTTTGTGTCCATGTGGCTTGTACTGACACGTGTTTATGATGCAGACTGTGCATGTGCGTTTGTGTGTCAAAAATGTTTGGTTTATGTGGTGTATTGGAGTATCTGTGTGAGTCTATGATGTCTCATATTGGTGTATGTGTGTGTAAGAGTTTAGTTTGAAATTGTTTGTTAAATATGACCAAATATCCCTTTTAAGGATATCTTGATTTGTATGGTTAGAGTTAGTCTGCTAAAATATTGGCCTCCTTTAGACATTCTGTTGGTGAAAGGTAACTATGTTAACTAACTTCTATTTGTATAATAGTAGAGTATTAGCTGTTCGATTAGGGTTAGTCAACATGTACTGGCTAAACACATAGATTTAATATCAGTCAGAATAGTGTTAGCAGATTTAAAGTAGACATATAGTCAACTGACCGGTAATTGATGTAGTTGAAAAGTCTACAGAGGACCTTGAAAATAAAGTGTCATCAACAATAGAAGTCTATGTCCTCGTTAGGTATCTTAGTAAAAGTGTGTGTATGTGTGCTTGTTTGTGATTGTGGTTAGCATCACCCCCCCTACCCCCTTCCCGAGACCTCCCATCTCAGGTGCAAAAATGTGGCAGTTAAGGACCCCACAGAGAGGTATAAATAGGACTCTCTTCCTATGGAGAGACACAGTGTTTTATAGGAGCACCAAGTGACTGAGCACTCTTAGACAGAGAGCCTGGAAGACATCCGCACTCAAAAACGCACTAGGCCTCCCCTGTGCCCCCATGCGGAAAGGCCCCAGGGGAGAATTCGCCAGCTGAGCCTCAAAAACAAGGTAGGACAACCCAGCTGACTGACAGACTGAACGCTCTCAGCTGTTTGTGTGTATGCGTGTCTCAATAGTTCACTTTAGAGCTGATAGCTGGAGAGACCCAGGGTGCAAACACAAGCTGAGAGGGAGAAAAAGATAAAGAGAGAGACAGAAAGAGAGAAAATGCCAGCATGTACTCACCATGGGAGTGTTATGGTAAGCGTTTGTTGATTTATTGATCAGGAAAGAGGGTCGTTTTACGTTCTCATGAATGGGATGAGAGCGGAGCGTCACATTGTGACACAGTTGTTTTGAGAGTCTGCAAGGGTTTGACAGCTACTGCTAGTCCGAGTGATGTGACTTCTGAGGTAGTCCTTGTTTTTATTTGTGTGTTTATGCAGATCACCACACTCGGGGAGTGACATGGTTGAAACACAGGATAGAATCTGATTCATAGGGAATGGCTGGCATTTTCCCTTTATCAGACTTCAGTCAGTGGCTGTGCATCATAAGATTTGCCTCTCTCTATTTCTCTCGAGTAAGAGTTTAAGTCTCCATGGACTTAAACTTTGGGTTCAGCACAGTAAATGACTATTATAACTGATTGACAGACCTAGAGGTGTCCATTTAGCAAAATCTGAGGGGCAAAAAATTAAACGAAAGATGAGGGAAAGAAAAAAGGACATGGTGTGTCCCTGGGCAGGAGTGTTAGGGAGGAGAAAAATGAAGTTTTCAGCAGAAGATCGATTTCTGAACACTTACCTCATGCATTTTACAGAGGCGCTAAATGCCACTTATGGTATAATGCTGTACTCCGGGTCAGAGCAAAGCTCTCCCATTTGGGCTAGGATTTCAGGGCCACTTTTAGCAAACTACGCTTGTAGACTCAAGTAAATCTGCATGATTGTGTCACAGCCTTAGAAATAATTTTGTTTTGCGCTTCTTTTGTGGATTTGTAAGCCTGAAACCCCCAACCCCCCATCCTTTTCTATTACACCTAAGAATATTCTTTGGCAGCCAAGCTAATCTCATAGTCTCATAAACTCTTGATTCATAAAGAATTATTCTTATTCCTTCTCACTTTCTTTTCTCTTTCTTGAAAGCAGCTGAGACTAAGTTGACGCCATGGAGAAAGGGAGGTGGAGTTCTGAAGATGCTCCCAGAGCCTCCATGCCTGACGAACTCTCACATCCTAAGTTTTCGGAATGGAAGTTTAAGCTCTTTCGGGTCAGGTCCATGGAGAAGGCCCCTCTGCCTAATGAAACACAGGTGGAAAAGGAAAACCAGCCTGAGGTAGAAATGGAGCTGGCAGGCTCTCCAGGCAGTGTTATGAAGCTCTGTTTTGGAGGGAAGAGTAAGGAAAACATGGAGAGTTCTCGAGGGCGAGTGGACCTTAAACTGCAGGAAATTGATACACATATGAACCTTCTCAAGTGAGTCTAATAATGATATTGATTCAATTGTGTGATTTCTGAATGTTGTTTTAACTTGTGCACATTAAAACTATTACAAAATTAATTTACTTGCATCTTTTGCAGATGCCTGTGTCGCCTTTGTGGCCTTTCAATACGGAAGGCTAAAGGTCCATCGCATGAAGTCCAGGGAGACTTGGATGAGTCCAGCAGGTGTGCCTTGCGTAGGATGGGCTGCAAGTTTCTGACCTGGCCGGAAGTGATCTTGAAGGTCTTCAAGGTGGATGTGACAACCGACATGGAGACGGTGCATCCATCTTTGTTTTGCCACAGATGCTGGACTGCTGCCATGAGGGGAGGGGGTTTCTGTTCTTTCACTAGGACCCAGATCCCAGACTGGAAGCCCCACACCTCAAACTGCGACATCTGTTTCCCTAAGAAGAGCTCTTTTCAGCGAATAGGAAGGAAGCGAGCTAAACCACTTAAAAGTGCACACAACCTTCCAAAGAAAATCAAAAGGGACTCCTCAGAATTTTCTGGGGCCAATAGAGGGTGGAGACAGGCCACAGAGAATATTGCAGGTTCAGGTGGGAAAGAATGGTTGAAACTATCAGTTCAGAGAGGACAGTGGGTAAAGAATATCACACAATGCCAGAAGGACCATCTGAGCACTAAGCTCATCCCCACCGAAGTCCCAGCGGACTTCATACGTGCTGTTACTTGCCAAGTATGTGATCACCTGCTTTCTGACCCTGTCCAGTCACCTTGTAGACACCTGTTCTGTCGGGTCTGCATCCTAAGATACAGTCGTGCTTTGGGCCCAAACTGTCCCACCTGTAACCAACATCTAAATCCATCCCACTTGACAAGGCCAGCCAAATTCATCCTTGCCACCCTCAACTCTCTCCCTCTGCTATGTCCCAGAGAAGAATGCAGCGACTGGGTCCAACTGGACTCCTTTAGGGAACACTGCCTCAACCACTACCATGAAAAAGATTCTCAAGAAGAGCAAACACCTTCAGACCAGAATATCGATGGTTACTTGCCGGTTAACAAAGGTGGGCGTCCCCGACAGCACCTGTTGTCGCTGACCCGCCGGGCTCAAAAGCACAGACTGAGAGACTTGAAGAACCAGGTGAAGGTTTTTGCTGAAAAGGAAGAAGGGGGGGATGTGAAGTCAGTCTGTTTGACGCTCTTCCTTCTGGCATTGAGAGCTGGGAACGAACACAAACAAGCAGATGAACTGGAAGCTATGATGCAAGGTATTGCCAAGAAACATATCACCCACAATATGTGACTGTCAAAGCAGTCGTTGTCAGACAAATACAACTAGAATGAACAGATAATGCATTATTGACTTACTCACATAAGCTTGGGAGCCACCAAGAATAAGAATATATAACATTTTCACAATCTAATATAAGGCATGATTATTTGTTTTCTAGAATGAACTAGTCTAATTTTCACCGCCTGACTGCACATAATTGTACTCATTTTTCATTGAACAACAGCTTTAACATGTAATTTTACACAATTATGTTCACATTTACTACCTGCAATAGATGCGCAAAATGAATTGAACACATCCACAAGGTTATCTACACGACATAAATGAATGCATTCTTTTCTTACATGCCTCACTGTCAATTTAAATAGAATAATCACCACTTTACTGAATATGTGTGTGTGTGCGTGCACATGTGAGGCTCAATACACAATAACAATTCTTGTAAAGAGCCTGTTAGGATGAAAACAACATCAGTAGCCCTTGTATCTGCAAATGACATAGATACTGTCTTCGGCCTCAAGGGAAAAGGGCCCAGCTGGTGCCTGTTTTCATCATCAGCCAATAGATCAGTATTTCTAGCCCAGCTGAGTCACCTCTCTTCTAACTTAAACATTAATAATCTCGCTAATCTACAACAATTAGAACATATTATATGCTGCAATTATAATCAGAATTTCAGATATGCTAGCGCTCATTTTAAAGTGCTCTGAAATCAGTCCACAGACACACATAGGCACATAATCACACATTCAGCCTCACAATCGTCAAGTTTATTCTGGATAAACAGTTCTATGAATTCAAACTTCTAATTCTATCTCACACAGTTTGGTTTTCTCTCTGTATTCTCTTTCAGGAAGGGGATTTGGGCTGCATCCTGCAGTTTGTTTGGCTATAAGGGTAAACACCTTTCTCAGCTGCAGTCAGTACCACAAGATGTACCGCACTGTAAAGGCCACTAGTGGCCGCCAGATATTCCAGCCCCTGCACACTCTACGTAATGCTGAGAAAGAGCTTCTTCCAGGATTCCATCAGTTTGAGTGGCAGCCAGCTTTAAAAAACGTTTCCAGCTCCTGGGATGTGGGCATAATTGATGGCCTCTCTGGTTGGACAACCTTTGTTGATGATGTCCCTGCGGACACCATCTCTAGAAGATTCCGTTACGATGTGGCACTGGTTTCTGCATTAAAAGATTTGGAGGAGGACATAATGGAAGGGCTGAGAGAGAGAAAGCTGGATGACAGCATATGCACCTCCGGTTTTACCGTTGTGGTGAAAGAATCGTGTGATGGCATGGGAGATGTCAGCGAGAAACATGGATCTGGTCCGGCGGTTCCTGAGAAGGCTGTGAGGTTTTCTTTCACAATCATGTCCATCTCCATCCGACTTGAGGGTGAAGATGATGGCATCACCATCTTTCAGGAACAAAAGCCCAACTCTGAGCTCTCCTGCAGACCTTTGTGCCTCATGTTTGTGGATGAGTCTGACCACGAGACTTTGACGGGCATCTTGGGACCTGTGGTAGCAGAGCGGAAAGCTATGATGGAAAGTCGGCTCATTTTATCGGTTGGTGGTCTGCTACGATCCTTTAGGTTCTTCTTCCGGGGAACAGGCTACGATGAAAAGATGGTTCGTGAAATGGAAGGCCTAGAAGCATCAGGCTCCACTTATGTATGCACACTTTGTGACTCAACCCGAGCAGAAGCATCTCAGAACATGGTGCTACATTCCATCACACGTAGCCACGATGAAAATCTCGAGCGCTATGAGATCTGGAGGACAAATCCTTTCTCAGAATCTGCTGATGAGCTCCGTGACCGGGTCAAAGGTGTCTCCGCCAAGCCTTTTATGGAGACCCAGCCTACTCTAGATGCCCTGCACTGCGACATTGGCAATGCTACTGAATTCTACAAGATCTTCCAGGATGAGATTGGCGAAGTGTACCAGAAGAGCAATCCAAGTCGAGAGGAACGCCGTCGTTGGCGGTCAACCCTGGACAAACAGCTAAGAAAGAAGCTTAAGCTCAAGCCTGTGATGAGGATGAATGGAAACTACGCTCGTCGGCTTATGGCACGTGAATCTGTGGAGGTGGTCTGCGAGCTGGTTCCTTCTGAGGAACGACGTGAGGCATTACGAAAGCTGATGAACCTCTACCTCCAGATGAAGCCTGTGTGGCGTTCCACCTGTCCCTCCCGAGACTGCCCTGACCAACTCTGTCAATACAGCTACAACTCTCAGCAATTTGCTGATCTGCTTTCAACCACGTTTAAATACCGCTATGATGGAAAAATCACCAATTACCTCCACAAGACTCTGGCCCATGTTCCTGAGATTGTTGAGAGAGACGGGTCTATTGGAGCATGGGCCAGTGAAGGCAATGAGTCTGGGAACAAGCTGTTCAGACGTTTTCGGAAGATGAATGCAAGGCAGTCCAAAACATTTGAACTTGAAGATATACTTAAACACCACTGGCTGTACACCTCCAAGTATCTTCAGAAGTTTATGGAGGCTCACAAGAATTCAGCAAAAGCAATGCAGGCTACATTCAACCCAGAAGAGACCCCAGATGAAGTTGATATGAGTCTTGAAGTCCCAGATTTTTGAGCTTTTCTTTGATTTACTTTCTTTAAAGGACCCTTTTTCTTGCTAATGAAAATATTAAGTAATTGATTTTATTCCTTGAGATGAGATGTAATATTACATGTAATGGCTTTATTATTCACTTCATTATTTTTGTGAAGCCAGTGCATAAACGTGAGCTAAATTGTTTTATGGCAGAGATAAAATTGTATGGGCAGTTTCCCCCCCTAGCTTTTACAGGCAAATTGTCTGTGTTTTATCTCTTGCTGCTTGTGAAATATGAGGGATTTTATTGTATTGCCAGGTTGTGACACCTTCACGAATTCATACAGAAGGGTTATTTATGAAAACGTACGAAGGAGTCGTAAGTCACTGAAATTGCGTTAAAGGAGACCCACATTTACGATGGCTATATTAATATATCACACAGGACAAAGACAAAATGAAATTAGGAAACACAAATTGTGTCCTTTTCAAAAGGTCTAAAGAAAAGGGGTTATTTTAGAAGTGCAGTATTTTGATGGTTTTCAACTGGTTCAACTGACTATCAACACCCACAGACACTATGCTACAGCATTTGCACATTTACATACATTTAGCCCATAATCTACCTCAGTCCTCAATTTTACAGGTTCCACAGGACATTTACACCATGCCGATCACACAAAACACATTTTAAAATATTCTGGAAGACATTAGCATGTGTTTTACACTATATAACCTAATGACTATTGGTAAAACTTCTTTATTGCTACTGTATGTGTTACAGTTTAGAGATTCACTTACACTTGTACCTCAATTTATTAATCATGCTTCTCTTGTTTTGTTCAATAGTACTAAACGTAAATCATTGTGTTTATTGTACTTTCTTAAACTGAGATAATTTTGGTGATTCACTTTACAAATGTATTTTATTTTCTTTATCAGTTGATTGATTTATTTGTGAAGTGATTTTACTGGTTATTTGAATTTTTTGCTTTCTTTGATGCATTATAAAAATTTGTCATATACATGTAATCTAAAGGGACAGTTTAAAGTCTTTAAATTGCTTTATGTTTTTTTTATTTAAAAAAATAATAATTGTGAAAAAAAATAATAATAGTGTAATTGTTTTGTAGACTTGCACAAAAGCACTGGTAATGTTCTAGACCTATCGTTATTTTTTTCTTTCATTTTGCAAGAGCATTACAGTGATTGTTGTAATTCATGAATTCACACTTTTTTCTGTTTTAACAGATCGAGTATAAATGTTTTGTAATAAATAAACTCTGACCTCCTTTCCTTTTGGAAAATAATAAAAATAAAAAATCCAATTGAGAACTTTTTGTCCTTTTTATTTATTCATTATATTTATGTGTATGCTATAAGATGTAGAACAATATAATTTGTGTTTTTATTTACTGTATATATGTTCTAAGCATAAAACACAGATACAATATTTTCCATTAAAGTCACCTTTATTTATATAGCGCCTTAACAATGCAGATTGTGTCAAATTACTTTACAGTATCAAATAGAAAAAAAATAGGTCAATAAACACAGTTTAAAAATTTAAACAATTTAAAGCAAAAAAAAAAAAAATCAGTTTAACAATAACTAACCAGACTTGCAAAAATGCTTTTAGTTTCTTAATACTGCAAAAAGCATCAATTAACAATACATTTCTATGAAAAAGAAAACACTTCCAATCCAATTTTCTGTTAACATAAAACAATTCAAACACATAGTCATGATACACATCAGAACTACAACATTTCAGTCAAAAAGCCTACGCAGAAAGCTCTTCTTAGCAGGGTTCATTTTCATTGAAACTGGAGCCTTGCGATTGGTCATTTTCATTGGGACTTTCTTCACTGGAATCATCTGGCGTGGTGGAGTCATCTCTTGCTTGGGCAGGCCTCCATGATCCAAGCAAAAGTACTTGCTGTTGCCTTGAGAGAGGCTAAGCAAAAGGCTTTCAGGGAGCTCCATGCATTGGGCATGAACCCAATGTCCACCTTCACCTCTGGAGCAGAAGATCATGGCTGGTCTGGTGAGCTCAGTAGAGTAATAGGGTTCCCAGGTATTGGGGTCCACCTGGCAGGTGAGGCAGCACTTGATCCAGTAGCCTGCCTGAGATTCATCTTCCTCGTCTTCCTCGTTGTAGGTGTCACCCTCTCCATCACTGATATACTCCAGCTCATGAGGTTCTCTGCCAAAGTAGAGCTCCTCAGAGTCTTCCAAAGGTGCTGAGTCCTCAAAATCAGTGGACTCCTGGCTGCATCCCTGAGTTGATGCTTCTCCATTTTGTTCCTTCTGGAAGCTCACCTGATAGAAATGGTAAGCATCGGGTGGGGTTGGGTTTCCTTCGGAGGGTATTGCAATCAAAGCACTTCCTTTGCCCAGGCTGCGACCGAACCAAGTACGACTGTGGGTTACCTCGCTGGTCCACTGAGGAGGTTCACGAGGCTCCATGTGGACTCCCACATCGTCCAGGCCAATGTATGTGCACTCCATGTGCTTCTGAGTCTCAGATTGGTAGCCGCCCAAAACTATATACTCATGAAAGCCAACAGGAGCAACTATGGCACTGGTAATGGCGAGACCTTCCTGAAGAACAGTGGCGGTGAGAACAGGGCTTCCTAGGAGAAGCTCCACATGTAGACGGATCAAACGAGGTGGTCTGCAATCAGAGTTGAGGATGTGACCGCCCAGAAAGTAGACACAGTCCTCTCTCGCAAGAGCTACGTGAAACGATTGGCCGTCCGAGAGCTCGGGAAGGGTGTGGGCCGTACAGCAACCGAACTCTAGGTCAATAAGAAAGACTTGTGGTGGACAGTCCACCACACTGTTCCAGTTTTGCGTGGTCCTTTCGGACGGGGGCATGTAGGACCTGCCACCAAACAAAACGCAGGCAGTCTTTCCTCGGCTGTGGATCACGCTGAGGGTGTGGCCGTATCGAGCACTAGGGACATCTCCAACCAGCTCTTTTTCATGACAGCACAATATGACTTTGCGATTACATCCTCTGCTGTTTACACTTAACATATAGAGACTTGAGGACAGCTCGTTGTTGGGTGTTCGGCCACCGTGAATGAGATAACACTCTGGACTGCCATCGTGAGCCTCAAGATGAGCTGTTGCGGGACATCGGAGGGGAGGGAGGTAACACGAGTTGTTTGAAAATGAAATGGCACGCAGCTTAAGTTCTCCGTTTTTTATGCGCACACCAAATATCCCAGTTGGACATGAACGTTTTGGCCAGCCCTTTTGGCCAAAGAGGTAAACGTCACCCTCCAATTCTAATAAGGAGAAGCCTGGTTGCACAAGGCCAGCGCAGTTCACAGCAGTCAGAGGCTGTAAGGACATCCTTTTACTGAGAACTGTGTAAAATATAAATGAAAAACAGACATTATTTATTATTCAAAGAAATTCAAGGTAGATTGCATAGCTTGTGACTGAATTAGGACTAGCATCGAGTAGTATGATAATATTTTTTATTATTATTAGCTATCATAAATAGGCTAATCAAAGTAATAAGGACAAAAAAAATGCGGAACCATATATTCCATTCCCTGTTTCCCCGATAACACAGAAACATTCCCACAGGAAACCGGTTGTAGTTTTCCTTTTCCCGCTTCCCTTAGAGAATCCCGTTCAGCTTGCAATAAAACGACTACATTACCCAGAATCCAATGCGAAACCGTCATTTCTCGTTCTACGTTTAAACGGTACGTCTGAGATTTTTCTATGAGCTTTGAACGCTGTTATTCTTTTATTTCCCTCTAACAGTTATCAGCGTTTCTCATTTGAACATTATTTAGGTTCGATTTAACGTTTTTAGATAATTCAAATTCGCTAGAAGAATCTTGTTAAACAATAAAGCTAAGCTTTGTCTGTCACCGTTAGTGTTCTACTAGAACCATAACACGTTACTAAAGACAATAAAAGCGAAGAAGCTGTTAAATCGCTGTATATTTATAATAACCTAATTATATTAGAAACAATATAATTACATTGGTGTTTGTTTTCTATAAGGCACACGACTTTCACATACATTTCTAAATAGTTAACAGTTAATCAATGTATAGTCCTAGAATATTGATCCTGATAACATGTATATTTCTTACCTCTTGGTCAATGCACTCCGAAAACTGAGAGCTGTGTGGTGCTGCTAACTTTTATTTGAGATATTAAAGCACATGGCTTAGTGACAGTGGCAGAGGTTCAGTGTTTGTGAAGGTTGACTGGCTCATCTTGAGGTTAACTGCCTGTAACTGCTGGTAACAACAGGTGTCTGAGCACAAGTTTGAATGAAAACAAGCACAAACTTGGTGCATCATTGGTCTGTGTATTAATGTGGACTTCATATTGGTGTTTAACAGCTGAAGATTTATTCAGCTAAAAGATTATTCCAGAAAATCTCATAAGATATTAGATCACTTATGCAAGAATTTCAATGGATGGAAATGTTTCCTAAATTAATACCATTGATGCTATGTTTAATGTAAGTTGATTGAAACATGTTCTGTTTAAATATTAATTGTATTTTGAAAGTTTTAAAGACAATAATGCATTTAATTAAATTTAAGTTTTTAATCAATAAATTAAAGTTGTTCTAAACTTTCAATCAAGAAATTTGAAAAAAAAAACAACAAAAAAAACCCAAAACATAAGAAATCTTTTTTCTGCACCAAATCATGTGCCACTTAATACATATTCAAATATAAAACTGTTGTTTTAAATTGTAATTTTATTGATTTCTCACCAAGTAAATGCAGCCTATACATCAATGAGACCTCTTTGATGTATGCATTTACCTCTGCAAGACACATTTTTAGAGTGTTTGCTAATCTGCAATAAGTCTATAGGATATTTTCTATCAGATGTCAAACAAACATTCTGACATCTTAATGTCTATGGGGATTGTTTGTACCCAACAGATGCTTTCCAGAAGAAATGATCTTTAACAGATCTATGTAGACATCTAGCAGACGTATATACTTAATAAGATACTTATGGAAATTGTATTTTCTATTTTCACGATAGCCTATATAACCCATTTCCGCCACTGAAATGCAACTTCTCTTCTCACAATTTTGACTTTTTCTCAGAATTATGAGCTATAAACTCGCAATTGCAAATTATAAAGTCAAAACTACATCATATAGGCCTAAACTCGCACCTTTATATCACACAATTGTGAATTATGAAGGAAGAATTCTGAGATGGGTCTATAAAGTCGCAATTGTTAGTTTGTATCATGTAATTCTGACTTTATGACTTGCAATTGCGGGTTTATATTTCACAGTTCTAAGAATAGAAAAGGAAATTATATCGCAATAACTTTTTTTTATTATTCAGTGGTGGAAATGAGCTTCCATATTAAGGTAAAACTCATAACTTAATGGGCTTTAAATGTGTCACATTGCACAGATTTTTCACAGAGGCCTGATTAGGCCACGATGCAATCCAACAGATTTCTTTTTCTTTATGACCTGCATTGGACACCATAATCACACTCTTCATGACAGTGTGGCACGTCTGTATGTGAAGTGCTTTTAAAATAGTCTCCTCTGTGTATCTGAGTGGTCTGTTTCGCTGGGTTCGTTGAGGACCAGAATGATTCACTCTCATTACACCGAATACCGAATGCGTGAGTCACACATCAAATTTTGGCAGAAGGAGTAGCTCGGATTTGTAAAAATACTCCTTATTTCCCGCAGGCTTATATTTGCATTAACTGTTTCTGCTTGGCGGCTCTTTAAAGGAACGGGAGAAATTAGGCGACTGTTGTTGAAAGAAAGAAAGAGAGAGAGAGGGAGAAGAAGGGAACAGCTGTGCCTGCCTCATTAGCATAATGTTTTTGTGTTCCGGGGGGCTGTGCGCAAGCCCTCGTGCAGTTGCGTGTTTGTTTTGGAGGCCAAAAGATGTGTGTATGTGTGAGAGCGCAAAACAAAAACACGTAACCACGAGTGCCTAGAAGAAGAGTGAAAAACACAAACAGCGGAGCACCTGTGTCTGAAGAGCAGGGCCATGAAGAGGAGGCTCAGCGACTCCCCTGAGGCGAAACACAAAATAAAGAATTCCTCCGGTGTTTCCAAGCGCACTGGAGAGCTTTATTCTCCCGCTCAAGCGCACTTACATGCCGGTGTTCACACTTATAGATGTTGTAAAATAAACCTGTTGAGTCCTGAAACGGATTTGCATACGGTGGCGGCGAATGAATGCAGATGTTTGCCGGTTCCGGCACAATGAAACAGATACGAGGAAATGGAGAGAGAGACGCAACAAACAACAAAACATAAATACTTGCATTCTAATGAATCGCTTTCGGACTACTTGGCTGATAATGTCACCCGCCGTATTGTTTCAAAGCGGAAGTAAAAAAATAAGGTGGATAGTAGGCTATGTGGTGACGTCTGATTCATGTCCACGAATCAATTTGTTCAGATCGCTAACATTACATAAAAATGTATGTAATTTACTTAATGCACATTCCTTTCACAAAATTGTCCAGACAAATTCCATTTCTGCTGATGTCACGCAAGCCATGCTTGCTATAATGTCAATAACCAACTGAAGCTTTGGCAGCAATTATTATAAGTATAGAAAAGTTGATAGAAAATTACTGATGTTATTTCCTGTTCAAATGGAAGGTCAAGTCATGCAATGCACTTCAGGGTAATTGTTTTTGTAGCTATGTGCATACACAGTCTATATACTGCAGAAAAAATAGTATGTTAGTATTCCAAAAGAGAAGGAAGAGGTGGGCCAGCAGTACAGCTGAGGCCTGAAGCCATGCAAGGATTTGTGCTGTATTATTGATAGAGGAGAGTAATTAAACTCTAGTGTAGCACCTGTTTCTGTCCCCGCTAATGTTGTGCCACCTGAAGACGGCTCTCCCTAGGGCGTGTTCGTGATGAATGACACAGCGACAGCTCGGAGTTTCTGACGATCATAACGCCATTCTTCATTATATTTTAATGTCACGGCAATCACTGCCCGCCCCCCTTCCCAACCGTCATTGATTGTAATTAAGCTGAACTTCAAAATGATTATTTAATTCCAATCAGGGCTAACGTAGCTATAATGCATATCGCAGGGTGATAAGTGACCTGTAAAAAATGCAGCTTAGCAGGGCCTCTTCATCATTTTTTTTTGTTCTTTTTAGGTTTTTTTTTTATACCAGCACTTCATCTTTGTTTCTTCTGGTTCGTGTTCTCTGGGTTTGCATGGTGTACGCAAATGTCCCTCAAAATTAGATTTATATAGGCGGTAAAGGCCAAAGTAGCCGTAGTCTAGAAGCCGTAGTCACCCTCATGTCATTCCAAATAGAGGATGACACGGGAGTGGATTTTCACTCCTGTCCTGTCCCACTCCCATAGAAAGAAATCCTGTCCCGTCCCACT
>JAUMHR010000090.1:4510877-4526320 GCA_032361145.1 Enteromius fasciolatus
TCTTCTTCTTCTTCTTCTTTTTGAACACTTACTGCTCAAGTTGGCTTATGTTTTTACCGTTAAACAGGATAAAAATAATGGAGATTTTCTTTTTTTGCAGCTTCTAACTTGGATTTGTGTTTGTCTGTCTCAGTTTGCATTATTCTTCTCTAGCAGGTGAGAAAATTGTGGCCTGGTCATTTGAAAACTGCCAGTTGGAGTCAGACATCTCACTAGATTGGACTGTGTGTGGACTGAGTGGTCAATAACAGACCCCACATCTCTGCGGCTGACCACTTCCTTTAAACTCTCAGTAAGTGTGTGTGTGTGATGTGGAGGGATGCTGACATCACTAAATACATGCCTGCTGAGAGGGACTTAATCTCCCTAGACAGCTCCTGCTAACACACACGCCCTGAGAGAGAGCGAGAGCTTGTCTTCTTAGATTATTTGTGTCGTTATGCCATATGTGTAAACCAAAGTGAAGGTGAAACACTTATAGAGGTGTCTTGAAACCTTCTTTAGGATATTTTGTCCCCCCCCCCAAAAAAAAAAAACCACACACACACACACACACACATAATTGTTGTTCTAACATGGTGGGGGCTTTCAAATTCAAATTTATTAGTATAGCACTCACGATATCATTGCAAAGCAGCTTTACACCAAAGTAATGTTTTACAGTATATGTAGTAGTAGTTTGTACATGTAGATGTGGCATAGCTTCATTATTTTTAAACGTTCTTGAAAATAAAGATTCTAAAAGGAGGTTTATGCAGTGATCCCCAACAGAAATTTTAAAAGGAACATTATTTCTTATTGTAAAGAATATTCTAATATATCTAAAGAAGCTGTTGCTGAATGGAAAAGTTCCATGGAAGGTAAATATTCTTCACACCAGGGTTATTATAATTAATAAATTATAATAATATTATAATAAACAATATGAATCTTTAATTAAAGCTTATGGTAGTTGGGATTGCCGATATATTCAGATATATATTTACGCACATCTCGTCAGTAAAGCTGGTTCTTCGATTAGCGGAAAAGATGTTAGCGGAAGAGCAGCAGTTAATACGTAGATCATTGAAAAGCTACAAAATATCACGTTCAGTATCGCAAATGATTCACCCGCAAAACTGAACACGATATTGCGTAGCTTTATTAACTGCCACTCCATTTGAAAAAAGTTGAGATTTACCGCTAATCACAGAACCATCTATACTAGCAATATTTCTTGACTGGTCCTCACAACCTGCTTTAAGCGATTTGAGGTTCTGCTATCTTGCAGTGACATTTGGTCCTTACAATGTCAGTTACCTGACCAAAACACTCACAGACCCTTTATTTTCATCCATTACTAATATAAAATGGCAGACATCAAGCACTTAGAGACCGCTCTATTGGCCAGTATTAACAGAGGGTAAGGATACTTGATGAGCACATATCACAGTCGACCTTTCACGAAGAAATGGCTATATTGTCACATTCGTCTCTCCTTTCGGCTTTCTCTCTCTTTTTTAATTCCATTCTCTGTCCACACCCTGTCCATTTCCTTTTTTTCTGTGCAAGACCGGGCTCACAGCTCCGTCCGTGGGCTTGAGAAATTGCGCGACTGTCACTTCTCCACAGGAGCCGTGGAATAATGAAAAATCCACACCAATCCTGAAGCCAGTCAGGCAGAACGCCGCTGATCTCAAGCCTGAGGAAAAGAAAAGATCCAGTCAGCCACCCTCGGGGAGTTGGCGTGCATTTCTGTCTGATCTACGGTCAGTAATGCAGAAGGTCTTGTAATAGTTTAAGGCTTCGGATAAATACGGCAGGTCCCAGAACAGCATGTAAAAGAAGCAATATATGTGAGCCGAGCGGGGATGTTTCCTCAGCCGCATCTGACAGAAAGAAATGGGCGACATCTGTAATTAGGGGCACTATATTGTGTGCAGCATCGCAGACACTGTCAGTGACTCAGAATTCTTATGTGACAGGTTGGGAACACACTCAGATAACAGGGCGGAATAACGCGTCAACACACAAATTTTCTCGTACCGTGAGTACACGTGGTAATTTGATGGATGACGGAAATTCAGACAGCGAAATGCTTTAAATATGTATTTCTCTCTCTCCGTCCTTGCTAGTATGAGATGGTCGCCCACTGGATCTGACTACGTGGGCACTGTGGTCAGAGTTTCGGAGTTGCGCTTTCTCAAACCTGAGGTTTGATCACCTTGTTTCGACAAAATCTCAAGATTTGTCCGTGTTGTTTGGATACTGCATGTAGGAAGTTTGTTTGCCCATGAACAGTGTGTGGGTGTGTATATGGCACCTTGTTTCACAAATAGGGTACAAATTGTTGTCCCGTTACCTGTTTTAAAGATTATTAGAGACACAAATCGTGTGTTACTACTGGATGTTAGATTATCTGTTATCTACTATGATTTAACAAAAAAGAAAATATAAAGTGAACCTACCATGTAAAGGAGATGTTCAAATACTGTATTTATATACACCCATAAAGGTTTTGGCCAGACCAAGCTTAGATGTCTGGACTTCTCAATTATAAGTGCACAGGATCTCTGAGGTGGATATGTTATGTTGAATCTCATGTCGTTTCAAACTCGTTTTGTTTTCTTTGCGCACAAAACATATTGTTGTAGCTTCATAAAATTAAGGTTAAACCACTGATTTCCTTACTACCTTTCTGGGCCTTGAATTTGGTAGTTCCCTTACTGTCTTATGGCACAGTCAGAAAGTTCTTGGATTTCATAAAAATATGTCTTGCTAAATGACATGAGGGTGAGTAAATCAGCGTTATTTACTTATTATCTAAATACTGTTACGTGATTGAATTAGCTTTTATTTTTTTTAGGTTATTATTTTAAATAATTAAAAAAGTTTAGTAATGTTTTTATATTTTGGATTTAGTTCAAATATATATATATATATATAAATACACACACGTGTGTGTATACATATATATATACGGCTTTCATTTATTTTAGTTTTATTAAATGTAGCACTTTATTTAATTTTCAGTCATAGTTGCCAAGGCAGCAAACATTAAAATTTCATTTAAGTGTTCATCTAATATTCATATTGTTTATTTAACACAAAAACACTAATTTCAATGCGTTGACCCAAACATATGCATCTGTGTGCTTGCATAGCATATGCTTTACACTAAGCTTGTCAAAAGAGCGCTAACTCCTCTTAAACAGATTCCATGTGCTTGTGTATCGATCCTTCTCGCCAAGGTCCATAAACACCACAAATACATAACAGAATTTCCATTAATTAAGCTTTGCTTTACCGTGAAAGTCAATTACACAGATATCTGAATCCGAAGCCTATGAATGTTACAGCAAGGCCAGAAATCAGTTGTTTACTTTTTTTGTTGTTTTTTTTTGCAGTTTAGACCCTCATTGCATGACAAAAAAACAAATTTTTGCCATTAATTTATATTGTTTTTCGTAATAGCAATTTGCTTTGCTCTGAGGCTCATTCTTATTACAGTCTTGCCTCATATGTTATCTGCACTGCGTTCAATTAGCTTCTATTCAGTGGATGTATGAAAATTAGAGGTCCATAATCCATTTAGTGTGATTAATCATTGTCCCCGCCAGTACATATTCTGACCTTGTTGAACATGGTGTTTAATGTAAAGGCATTAGTGCAGGCCCAGGTCCACTATTATGACAGGGCTCTGAGATCTCTGCTGCTAAGTCTAGTCTAAGCCAAGCTGCGGTAAAAGACGAGATATTAGCATTGCTTGCAGCACTCATGCCCTCCTTTTTGTTAAAGTACCTTATTTTTCTCTGTGCCTCACTCTCCATCTCTCCTTGTCCTCCCAATATCTCCCTACCGCTCTCCCTGCTGAGCTGTCGGTGTGTGTGTGTGTGTGTGTGTTTGCGCGGGTATGTGATTAATGTTTGCTATGTGTGTAAGCAATCACTTCTCAGTTGCGCTGGCTCCGCTGTCCAGGAGTGACAGCAGTGGCCGGGCAGACATTACCACTGTGATGCGTCCCAGTCTATAAAGATGATTTCAAACAGGGCAGGCGTCAGCGATGGTGCCATGTAAGGACTCTGCCGTGGGTGAGTGAAGTGAACAGGCTAAATAGTTTGTATACGTCTCTGGCTGACTCACAGAATATCTTGATCTCTTTCACATTGTTCTCAAGACATACTATTCTTCGACTCTTTGTTTCGCCTCCACTCTACATCACATTCTCCTGGAGGATTTCACAATAAGCCACATTTATCCTTGAATCAAACACAAACATTGTAAATTCTTTGTTATTTCTTCCGTTTTATGACAATGCTCCGGTATAAGTCTAAAGGCTCTTTCGCATGACTACAGAGACAACAGGACTAAACAAATAAAATGGAGATGCTGTTTGTTGGCAATTTATGTTAATTTCCATGGCAGTTCACTGTGTTTGCACTTCCAGCTTTTTTGCTCATAACATCACATTTTCATGATTCTATGATCTTTGAAAGAATTGACCTAACCTAAAGTGGTTAGCTGGTCTTTTTTGGGCTTTCAGGGTTACTTACCAAATGGTCTGACTAGCTAAGCCAGCTAAATACCACCTTGGTGAGGCTGAGAGGCCATCTAGAAAGCTTAAAACAGCTGAGACCACCTTAATATGGTTACTTTTTTTTGAACAGTCATGTGCAATGCTTTTATAGGTTAAGATGCTAATCATGTCAGAGGGAATTTAGGGGATTGGTTTGTTTTGATTAAAATCCGATGTGTCTATTCTTTTTCTCTTACTTTTGTTCTTTCTATCTATTTTGTCCTCTCTCCTGTCAGATTTCTATCTCACTACCGCTCATAATCTGATGCTCTTTCACTTCATGAAGAAATATGGCTTGCGCTCTGAACCAAAAATGACGGACCTTCCATCAAGAGCTTCGCTGCGGTCATAGAGGATTGAATTATTGCACGACTATCGTTTTAACAAATCATCTATATAACACTCAGCAATCAGCTTTCAGAGTCATGTTTACCACATAAATTGTGCCCTTTGCTACTCATGCCAAACAAGCTTTGTCATATTTTTTAACTATATTAGCTGCTCTCAGATCAGTACTTGCCACCACACCGGGCATATTTTACCGGAGATCAACCCTAATTGTAAGCCTCTTTGTGCAGCATCCTCAGGGGACTCAATGTTAGATCAGAGTTAATTGTCCACTTGATGTATGTCATGTGGTACGATTGATCGACTCTGAAGGGTCCTAATGCAATGACATTCACCCAGGGAGAAGGGACACAGACGGCATGAAAGCCTCTCACTTAGCGAGTCATCAGCGAAGAGGGAAAACAACAGGCTTTTTTTCACTGTGAAGTCGATGGACTGGACTAGAAAGTCCATCTGTTGCTTTCCTGTGTGAGTGAAAACAAAGGACATTTTAGTAATCCATGGCAAGTTTTCCAGATTGCTGTCTTGTTTTGTGTTGGGATTAAAAATCTTTATTGCTGTCAAAAGTTCTTTTGCTCAAAGGATATAAAAGTTCTTTCACTTTGGTTTTTCTAGATTAAGACAGACAAAGTAAAAGGATGTGTGTAGGAGGACCAGAGATCGAAGAAGCTTTTGTATCTTCAATCAAATGCCAATCAGCGACTCATCTCACTCCATGGTCATCTGCTCATGGAAACATTTGACTAGCTGTACAAATGCAATTATCATCTTATTTAATGTGTAAGCAAAAGGATGTTCTCCTCATAAAGCTTCCAAGTGCTCCTGGAATATTTTCATTTTCTGTGCTACTATGGCGTCTTCATAGCCAGAGATTTTAACAAGAGATTTTTTCCCCTCAATACCACTCACCTTCAAGTAAGATTTATAGTTGCTGCTAGCAGTTTCTCATTTATGAGTTAAGATTAGGATTTGGACGGACCAGAAAACAGCCCTGCATCCCATAAAATCAAATTCTGCCCATGGGTGCCTGCCTGGCTTTGCAACAGTCTCTTAAAGAGTTATGAAGGTAGGGAAAACGGGATGGTAGATACGGATCAGAAAGGTTGCAGGTTCACTCCCAGTTTGAAGTACCTGAGCAGCTCGGGAGTTCCAGAGATCACAATCCTACTCTAGTCGCTAATACAATTTTTGCCTTGAAGCAAGGTACTTAACCCCTAGTCCATCCATTGGGACTTTTCCTGGATTTTGTGTACAATAAATTGCTTAAGTTAAACTGCATTATAACCCTATAGATGGGGCTCCCTTGGTATTGTCTTCTAAAAACCTGCAGCAAAGGGGGCAGTGCTAGAAGCTTTTGGTATTGAAAAAAACTGGCTTTTTTTCTTCCCTCATTCATCACAGTGATTGCCCAGATCAATTCACATTTGTGCTTTACCTGGCTCTAACTCAAATGCATCTCACCAGAATGCTATAAATAATGGTAAATGTTCGCTATCCCTCCAGCTGGGGGTTTGCTGCAATCTATGTGATGTGCATCGGTATCTCCTAAATTGATTGTGGCTGTTCAGGGCTTTCGGAGGGAATCAGGACCACTGGATATGGTTTCCTGTTATCTTCTTCATTCTGCTTATGGAGTTGCAGTACCAAGCAGACCTGCTAGGAGGCAGCACAGCACTGTGGATGACTATAGTGCTCATGATGAAGAGAACATCTGCATGCTAGCTGCTTTTGGATTCCTGTTTAACACATGCTTTCTAAAACAGGGATAATGTGCAGAGAGTCTTCAGAGTGGAGCTTGTGTGAAAGACAATAACAGACTCTGAACATGTTGACACGTCAGTGCAGAGTTCATCTTCCTAAATTTCTTGACATTAAAAGCATCAAGAAGATTCTTTATTAGAATTGGCTGCATTCACAGACTATCTTTCTTAAAGTTGTGTAATTTTTTCACAGAGGTATTTGAAAACTGCTGGATCCATGTTTTTGGGATTGTTTATCCCAATATCTTTTGTAGCCATGTTTCTCCAGATCCCGCTCATTAATGCAATTCTACTTTGAAGACTAACTCTATCTCTAAACCTAACCCTAATCCTAATGGAAACCAAGTTTGGCATCCAAGCCCCTGTGACCAGGCTTGCTCTCTCTGAATGCTTGCCTGTGTCTTCCAGATCAAGGCGATATTTTAAGCAGAAACTTAATCAATGGCGACTGGCCATTATTCATGGCGTTGGACCTGAACAACAAAGCAGCCCCACTGTCAGACTTCTGCCACTTAGTCGCTTTAACCTTCGAACTTTGGTGCAGAATCATGTCTTGGCTTTGTTCTTCCTCATTGCCTTCATCGTTTGCCTTCACACTTGCAAACAACCCTGTCAAGTCTTCATTAGAGAGGTGCAAGATGATACATGAGGAAAAATAAAGAAGACTCACCTCCATAGCAAGTAATCACCCATTACTAGACAGAGCATGTCATCCATTGTCCTCTCTGGGAAGACACGTCCATTAATCACTACTAGCAACTGCCTCAAATTCTCTGTTTTTCGGAAGGCTTAGTATCCACTCCATTTGCCTTGGCTTTCAGCTTGAGCTTAACTTCCACTTATGCATTGAGCCTTTAATAGCTGAGAGTAGCTTCGGTTTTAAAATTTGGAACAAAAAAGCTTGGACTTTGTCCCTCCCTGTTACACTCTGCCGGTAATCAAAGAACAAACCTGTTATTGACCACTGCAAAGAGGGTGGATGGATTAAATGCTCGCTGGAGTAGCTGCTTCACCACCTTTGCTAGCCGTTATAGCCTACTCCAGCGGAGGTAGTTCGGACTAAGCTAGTTCAAGCCCTCGTTCAGTGCCGTTTACAGGGAATTGTGCTGATCTGTCTTGGAAAGCTGTTCCTGTCATCTCCCGCTTGATTCACCATGTGCCTTATGCCCAGCTAATGTTCAGCTACCGTGTCAAACACCAGAGGATCCTCATGCTAACCTTTGATTAACCCCAACCAGCCATGAATGCAGTCCTGAAATGCCCTGATCCTCAATTCTAATTTTGCTGAGACTAGCAAGCCATTAGCTGATGAAATATATGGCAATTCTCTGAAAATGAATGATGATGAAGTAATTTTCAGAACACATGTGGCTATGACCAGCCCACAATCTGCCAGCTCATGAGTCCAGCTGTCTTTGTGCTCTTGTTGCTAGCATTGCTGAAATGTTTCAAAGGGTTAGTATGCTCAAAGTTATAATAATAATAATAATTTAAAAAAACGAACTATGCAGGTCGATCATATTATTTTAGGAAAACTGAAGCTTTCCTCCAGATCTAGTTAGCACTTTCTGTGGATGCGATTTTAGATGTTCAATCTGTATGGAATCATGCTATTTTGCACAAGCAGTCGATTTTAGTAAGCTGATGCAAATCTGTAGTACTTTCAGTTTTAAGTAAAATGTAAAAACATTGCTAGCTTGAGTGACCTGAAATCCTGAGGTTTTCCCATGAAGTCTATCACTTTGTTTGGTACGAGTAAACAATTTTGGGACGAGGGCCCTGAACTCTTGTTTGCCCCTTGGCCGTTTCACAATAAAGCTGTTAGCACAAACTGCCAAACAAAATATGACTGACGCTGACCCCCTGACCGGCAATAAACTGAACAATTTCCCTTACACTGCAAGATTCAGAGCTAAGCCGCAAAGTGGACAATTACATTAGAGGCTTGTTTGAAGAGTGTGCCGACTAGTTTGCTAACAGCATCAAAGGGCAAAATGTACAGTTTTGTGTGGACTGACACCAATCAAAAACTGCTTTAAGATTACTCAGAAGATATTTGTTTTCTCATATACTGAATCGTACGGCTTTTGGCTGCTAGCAAGAAAGGGCATGTGTACTTAATAGTGAAATGTGTGTTTTCTTCACTGCTAGCAGCATGAAGTAGAAATCTGTCTGTTTTAGTGGTCTGACAAACCCGGATGTCTCCATGTTGTCTGGACCCCAGTGAGGACGACATGAGAGTGAGTAACAATGACAAAATCTTCATATTATATTTAAACTGAACAGTTGCACCACAGATTGGGTCCCTGCCTTGTTGGACTGGATAGGCCAGATCATACAAAATTAGACAAAAACTATTATTTTACTGTTAATGGGAGAATGTTAAATCACATCACAGGCTTTACCAGTGGCAAACTGCTACGGAGAGTAATTAGCATCAGTGGGCCACTTTAAATGGAATCAAGGCTTCCTGAACCTCATTTATTTGAGCCCCTGAGTTCTGCCCAAACTTAAATACTCTCCCCTGTGTTTGTGGATTTAGGTGGTGTAAATCCAATTCAATCCTATTCTGAGTTGAAATCACACAGTTTGGTGACCTACACAGTTGGCTGAGCTGCTATGACAAAGAGATATGGGCGTAAAGAAATTTTATCGATCCACAAGCAGCACAAGGCAGACAGTTTTCTCAGTGCAAATATATAGGTGCTTTTTCTAAATAGTTATAATATTAACCCATAGTGCTATCAATAAGCAACTTTCAAGATGTGACACAATGTGTTTTCGTTGTCAGTGTGTAGCAATCTAGTGAATTTACTCTAGGGCTCCTGAGAAAATTGGTTCATGTGAATCATTGATACAAAACTGGTATGCATATTTTTATTTGCTCTTACGTGCCTTTACATTGACAGTCTCTTTCCATTTTCCCATGCACGGTTTCCTCAAGAGAGACGATTGTAACCCTCTCTCATCCCACTCCTGTGAAACGTGAACATATGCAAATGCACTTGTAATTGAGTCTGCTAGGGGACTTGGCACTTGAGTGACAGTGAGGCCATGTCGCCGCTGTTGATTTCAAATGAGTACTTTTTCCTCGCTGTAAACAAGAGACAAAACATTCAGTTGGTGCAGTCGACATGGTGGGTTGTTCTTATTACAGAGAATACAACACCTTCAATTGCGAACAAAATAGTTTCAAAGGAACATCGGTGTTATTTCACATGCTCCGCCACAAATACAGTGCGACGCCGTACATGGATTACAGTTGTTTTCTTTGAGTCTCTGTCACCGTAATTCGCTGTGAGCATTGCACTGCTTGAATCACCCTGTAAATCGTGTGCGGATCAACCCAACCAATGAGACTGATGCAAATTTACATCCACTCACATTTTATGTCTGTTTTGACATTTATCCGAGGGAAGCTGTATTCCTGCTGCTTAGCAGTACAGTATGTAATGGACGCATGTGTGTGTGTGTGTTTATATCTCTTCTGTTTAGTGTACTGATGTTTGCCAATCTATTTCTTTACCTAAGCAAATGAAGTCATTTTATGTTGTAATCAAATAGTAATGCCTTTTCTACAAATGTTGTAAACTTTGGTGTGCCAAGAAAAGATTAATGAATGGTGTTGTGAGAGCTATGTGATATCTAAGAATACATTATTATTATTATTATATATTTACGTTGAAGCACCTGAAAGAGAATATGAAAATGCATCCTGTCATTTGCCAGCAATGAAGGTCTTTTTTAAGATCAACACCTGCACACATACAGCTTGTGAATGACTCTAAACTCAAAAAAAAACAATACAAAAAACACTTACATACCGTGAAGAACTAAGTTACCTTAGTCATTTTATGGCTTTGAAGTACCATGTTATATACATCACTGTTCAAAAGGTTGGGGTGAGCAAGTTGGTGAGGTCAGAAAGTGAAATTTTCTTACATCTGTCAGAAAAGACAAAAACATGCAAACGTTTCTAAAATTATAGAGAACTATAATTCAATTAAATGAACAGTTTCACTAAATTGTGGTGACTTATATAAGAACAAAACATACTAGACTGTGAATGAGAAAATAGCAAGTTTCACAGGTGACCAAAATGTACAACCTTGCTTTACAATTACTCTGAGGCACTGAATTGCTGATCATTATGTGCAAAAATAAGAGCTTAAATTAGACACCCTTTGGTAGTTAACCTCTACTTGGGTGCAGCAAAGTGTATTAGTTCATTTTTAGCAACAGACAAGCTGTTGTGATTCTAAGCAGTTTTGATATATTGGTAACATAAAAGTGAATGTCTATGGCACATAAGCCTCTCTCTCTGTTGATGTTCACTGGTTCTCTGACTGTGAGAAACCATGAAATGCTAATTGCTTTTCGACACAAACTCCGTGGAGAGATGTTAGATCAACAGTAAATAAACTGTGGAGATAAATAAGAACCTGTTTACATTTCTGTTTACATGCTTTCAATCTTCACTCCCCATGCTTTCGGTTTCAATAAACACATGCTTTGCTTGATCCTTGACCATGATGTAATTAATCTTTGTCTCAGCTCAAAAATCTGGACGGGACCATTCAAATTTGGGTATGGTATTTCAACGATGGCTTGTTTTTGCCGAAACCTGATCACCGGTGGGTCCCTTAGAACCTAAGGTTCGTAAATCCAACTCCTCTACCTTAGTGTGACCTGGTACTTTTCAGCGGCGGTGCTTATTACATTTGGGTGGTACTGGAAAGCAGAGAGTGGTACAGCCCCAATGCTGCTCCTATCCTAATTTGCAGCTTTTAGTTGTTCATTAGCATGGTAATTAGGCTGCAGGGAGATGCCGAAGCAAATTTTATACCTGACAGTTTCAGTGCATTGCGTATGATGCGGCGGGCATGTGGGGGGGCATGCAGGCAAAATGTGTGTGGGTGCGCATTCGAATTTGGGAGGGGTGCGAGATGCTTGTTCATTCTAATGAAGCTGAATTTTTGCTGAAGACAGGCCTCCGTTAATGGAATTTGATCCTAATTATTAGATTGCATTACATGCAAACATAGGGGACCTTTTTTGGAGCCGGCTTCCTGCCATTATGGTCTCTGTTTATCTGTTTGCGCTGTTCGAGCTGGCCTCCCTCGCTTGCTCCTGTTTTCGCTCATTACGTGCTATATCAAAATTATCTCTGGTGTCACAGGACAGACGGATTGTGTTTGAGGGCACCACACTGGTGTAGCAATGGCCCGTGATGATGCCGGTAATTAGGATGGAACTGTGGATAATACTCATAAATATGACCCCTGACGAATGCATTTACACAGCTGAAGTTGTTCCACATAAAGATATCCGTCTGCCCTTCATTGTTAGGTGGCAAAAAGTCATATTGAATTTTCTGCCTTTTGCTCAAACAAAAGAGAAGGAAATTTTTGCCACAGCATTTATTCTTGTTTATTTCTAAAAAATGTTGAACCTTAAACTGAATACATTCTAATCACCAATCAGCCAGTCAGGGTTTTGGTGAGATTTATTGATAAATGGTTTTTATTGCCATGACACACTGCAGCTCAGCCTTGAGGAGAATTGTGAGTAATGTTTTTGTCTTCGTTCGCTCTCTTTATGTGTGACCAGCCCTAAAGGAACAGGAATATTGGCCAGGAATTCGGTATTAATTGATTCTCAGCTGGCTTTGTGCCCTCACGTACACAAAAAGATTTACAGTGGATTAATACTAGTGACACACATTTTCTGTAAAGTTGCTTTAAAACTTCTTAAGGATTATCTTTAGAATATCAGGCATAAGTCGAACTACTCACAGTGTCAATTTACCTTGTAATTCAAAGCTGCATAAATAAATGCATAAATATCACTGTTACCTAATGCCTGTAAATTTTACCTCCACAGTTTTGGGATTCACCCAGATGTCATAAAATACTTCACCGCTTCTGAAAGACAAGACGTCTGCGCTGCTAAGATAAGTAGTTAGCCGGCCCCACATTTGGACAGCAATAAGGCTGTCAAAACTCTCTTCAGCACTATTTCACACACTTCGTGCCTGACTGCGACGTCACAAAAAGTGGCTGGAGTTGAGTGCTGTTTCTGGCCGATGGACAAACAGATACAAGCGTTAGACAATACCAGAGTGCAGAGGCCTGAATGCTGACAAGGGGGCCGATGGACGGCTTTAAGTGGCAATTTCCATATTTTTCTGCATGGTTTCCCCTCTGGCTGGGTTACCATGGTGTTTCTGTCAGTGCCAATGATGAAATCTGCCAAAGACCTCTTGCTAACGCACCAGAGAGGTAATTTGGGCGACAGCTGCTCTGGGTGAGGGAAGCTTGGCTTCATCAATGTGGCTTTTATACAAAAAAGCATCTCTCTCCTAGTCCCGAGGCAAAAAAATGCTGTGCAAATCGATGCATGTTGTGCAAAGTGGGATATTAGGTGACTTGACGGTGAAGCATTTTTAAAACATGCATGTAATAATGATGCTACGTCCATTTTGGTGCACAATTTTTTTGGAAATACTATTTTTGGGTTTCGTTCCAAAATACAAGTGCATCTTGGGGTTAAAACAGTTTGTGGAATGTTTGATGGCATGCATCATTGACAATGACAAAATGTGAAAATTGTTTGGAGGAGCGTGTTAAATATTCATGAGGTGGGCTTTTCAAGGTAGGCAAAGACAAGGGAATCCATCATTGGCTTTGAAAATGCAGTGATGCTATTAGGAAATAAATATTTATTACCGGTTCATGTACTCCTGCAGCTTGAGAAAACCGTCAATTTGGATGCAACATAACTGACCGCCAGTAGGTAAAATCGGTGACACATTCAGTTTCATTAAACCAGGTGTCGGCTGTATCCGTACAAACGGGGTCAAAGAAAATACCTGATGTACTTCACTTGAAGGCTTGATCACTTCCTCTTTTCTATCTCTTCACTTTCGACTCGTAAGAGAAGCCTTATTGTGTTCTCCACCACTTTTGGCTTTCGATCTTGACCGCTCTTTTTCTGGGCTTCATTACACAGGCTGTCCAAGTCTGAAATTGAGGTTACATTGGACAAGGGCACAATCATTCTTTCGAAGCACGCTGAACTTGCGGCAGCCTCGATCTTCTTCGTTTGTGTGTTTGGCAGGTTTTGCACTTGATAAAAGACTTACAGGCATCTTCAGAGTTGGAATGGAGCACCTAACGGCAAGAGTCCCGGGGTGCCGTGCGACCACAGAGAGGCTGTCAGTCGCAGAAATGAGAAATCTTGCACTCCTGGAGAGACCTCTTAGGTGAGTGGAAATGTTTTCTGCTCTGCCTCATCCGTGTGGGGTGTTTTCTTGAGATGTGGGCCGCATCTGTTTGGCCGACCTTCAACGGGAAAAGATAATGGATCTTTCCTGCTGGCTGCTGTGGAAGTTCACCAGTCAGTTTGCTGGTGGGGAACATACATCACGTCCCTGTTGCGTGTTTTAAACATGTATGAACTGTGACTGATGGTTTCGCCAATACACAGATCCTCATTCTGCTGCGATTAAAACCGGGTTCGCCCTCTCTGAGGTTTCTAAAAATGAGTTACTGTGTGCCACAAATAGAAACGACCGCTTCTCGTACATCAGCAGGTAAGGGTGCTGGACACGAATAGATTACAGCAATAAAGTAAGGACGACTGAAAGGGTTAGATGACCTGGTAATGACCTTTTGATTAACCAATGAAAGTGAAATAAATACAAACTTCAGTTAGATATAAAAACGTCTGCTCAAAGAAGAAAGGGCAGGAACCTCTACAGATTTGGTTTGTCAAGACACCTAAGGGATTAATAAGGTGTTTTTATCAACCCAGATTGGTTCTGTTCCCAGTGTCATTCTACACAGGATCCATCAAGACCTCTTCGATCTTGACATTTCAGTTTTTTCCTTCAAAGGAAGTCAAGAATAAAGGCAATTTAACACCCAAACCACTGTGGAATTCAATTAATTAGTTGTCCATATACACTTGAGGCCTTTTCCCTAGAAAGTAATTATGAACCGCTATCGATTTCAGTCATTACCTTAATTAATTCACTAAATTTATCGTGTTAAAAGATTAGAGATTTTCTCTTTTGCTTGATGGTGTGATCTTCTTAGCATGCAAGGTGTTTTTCAGATCAGTTAAACGTTAAGTGACGACTAAACTCTTTTCTTAACTTTGGTCTTTGTCCAATGTTCAGTAATTAATGTCGAATGCTATAAAAGTTCGGAGCAGGTACCAGCTTAACAAAACAATCAAGTGGTGTACTTTAGGATAGGCTCTAGCGTTAGCTTAGCTGCTGGGGCATGAAGTACTTATCCAGCTCTTGCTTGGCTTGCCAATTCCCATGGCCCTTGAGGAATCAATAGTGTTTGAACCCTTGCCATTATGGCAGGCCTCTGCCACCATGCACATGGTACAACAGATCAATTCTTCTCTCAGCCTGCCCAGTAACATGGCCGATGGGCCATCATCATTTCACTGTTCAACTACTTACTGGGTACTGTGTGCTCTGTGTGCCGGCCACTTAGTAGTGGTTGGTATTAGTAGTTTGCCACATTATCACATAGCTATCACATTTAATTCACCTTTATGCTTTATGCTCAAACTTATTCATTAGCTGTAGTCAGTTTTGAGTAAAATGATTCTGAATCTGGATTTTGAATTAAGGTTTTAATGACTCCATAAACGTATTGCGTGACCACCCTTGTGACAAAATTACTAAAATGTATTTGAAAAAGATTTGTTTTATGCTAAGTATAATACAAATATGCTTCTATCTATCTATCTATCTATCT
>JAUMHR010000090.1:4526420-4536976 GCA_032361145.1 Enteromius fasciolatus
CTAAAATGTATTTGAAAAAGATTTGTTTTATGCTAAGTATAATACAAATATGCTTCTATCTATCTATCTATCTATCTATCTATCTGTGGAATTGCTAGTCTTGTTTTCCAAATATTTCTTCCTCTAAAGTACTGTAAGAGTCATTAATGGAATCATTAAAGAAGCATAATCATTATTTGTTTTTACTCCCATCCCTACTCCCCATTAATGCCAATAGTTTTGAAATGAATTATTCAACAAGCACATATGGCTGGTGTTTGAGTGTCTACATACATTTGGCCATACAAAAATAAAACTCCAGCGATGCATCCTGCCTTTGAAAACCATTTTTAAAGGGCTTTTTTTCATTCCCTGGTGTTCCTTGCAGCACAATAGTCATCGAACGTCTCGAGTAGCCGACCTCCTGCACGCATTTGTCATTCCTACACCCTCCGCGTCTGTACTGTACCTCTGAGGAATATATGTTTGCTAGAGCTCTTTTCTCTCTTTCGGCTGACAGGTGTGTGTGTTTACGTGTGGGAGAGAGCTGGGAGAATCCTGTTGTGATCGATTGACTTCGTTGACAGATGTACGCCAGAGAGAAGAGTGCTAAACTGAGGCTGGCATTACTAAATTAACACTTCCCAAATTGATCTGCAGGGGCAGCTTTAAGACACCGATCGCGGGCCTCCGCAAACACGAGTGTCATCTGCCGCCATCTTTCCAGTGCAACCTCTGGGAATAATGCGCCGGAATCGATGGGGCGGATTCCGGCATCGCAGCCCTCCCTCCTCTCTGGTTGTATTAGGCGAGGGTAGGAACGTGGGAGGAGGAAGAGAGGGAGAAAAGCAAGACTGAGAAGGCCATTATGGAACGAAGAATGTATCCTCATGAGCAGGCAGCGGGGTCGGAGACGGCGCAAATGAGAGAGCCGACATGGCCATTCCTGGGGCCTCATTACCTTAATGGAGAACCATCGGTTCTGCTAGGGTTTCTCGAAAATCTCCCCTGACACGATTGCTTTCCTCTCGCCGCACAGCCTTAACGGTGTCAAATGAAGAGGGAGAGAAAGAAAGAAAGAGACAGAAGCAAGGGCTAGCCGAGCGGTTTGGTGAATTGCAAGGGAAGATTTGTGCGTTTGGTACAGTAATAAGGTCTTGATTGGGACTTAAATCTGCAGTCGTACTTTATAAAGTCACCTGTGGTTGACACTGCGGCCTTAGACGATGGGAAATCATGTAAGCACTGGTTCGGATTTCTCAGCACAGTCCTGGATGCATGAATAAGAATATATACATTTAACATTTATTTATTATTAATTAATATATTATTGTTTTATTATTTTACATTTCCTGTTTTATTTATTTAATATTCATTCAAATTTTTGGAAGCATGAGCAATAATCTTTTTTCTTTCTTTATTATTTATTTTAATAGTCTTAGAAGCATTAAGAATCCACTGAAAACTATTCTTATAATGTGCTTCTATATTTTAATTATAATTTCTTGTGTGTAATTATTAATTATTTTAATTAACAAAAAATTGTTAAGGATGTTGCATTTAAGAAAAAAAAAATAGCTAAAAAAAATAATCTGAAAACAAATTGACTATTTGTGGTATGGCAGAGCAATTGAATATAAAAACAAGCGCAGAAATTCGTGTGACTCGTTATATTGTTGTGACATTCTGCTGTATACTATTCCTTTTGTGTTCCAGGGAAATAAAAACAAAATGCAAATATTGAGGGTGAGTAAATAATGACTGAATTTAACTTCAAAAAAGTGACATTTAGGTGCCCCGTTTAGAAATGATTTGGTAAATTCATGCAATAGGAAGTGTCAGAAATAATGATGCAACTCATCCTTATTTTAACATGCGTTTATTGCTTGTCGGTGCTGTTGTTGCCTCTGAGTCAGCTGTGTTTCTGCAGGCCATCTTCAGCTGGTAGATATTGTTAAGCGACAACGAAATGACATCACAGCGCGCAATAAGCCGTTGATTCAGTGACCCAGTCTCGAGGATGTTTTTGTTTCTTCACTTACATTGTCAAGGGCATCTTTTATGTTGTTATCTGGGAAAGAATGTGGCATTTTTATCAACGAGTTTCTCCAGCTACACATTTTGCCCCACAGCTTTAAACTTAGACCCATCTGTAGCGAACGAAAAAGAGAACCTTCAGAGAGCGGCAGAAGTCCTTGAATGCTGGCCGTTGGTTTTCATTTGGGAATTTCAGAGAAGATAAGAGAAAACTACTTGGCGGGGAATGAAAAGAGAACAAGTTCTTGCAGTTTAGCAGTTTATAATCAGCACTAATGAGGCCTACATCTTTTTTGCACAACTATAGAATAATTTCACTTGGCTAACCTTGACAGATATGATATATATTTAAGATTATTATGATTCAGGACTTCAAACTGGAGCTAATTAATGCTGCTTATGGTGGTTATATATCAGCTGCAAATAAGGATGTGCTCACCTTATTGTCTCTCTCGGCATTGATTTGAGTATTTTGGATTAGCTTCAGTTTGATTTAAACAGGCCGATATGACATCATACACACATAAGCAGGAAACGGCCTGGTAAATCAAGGTCCTGTCGGGGGTTTTCTTAAGATTCAGACTCGAGTCGAAAGACCCTGCGCTCACTCTCTTTCTCCCTCCCTAAAAAAAATTTCCCTGTAGTCGCTCCCTTACAATACAGCAGCATCATCAATAGTCATTTATAGGAAGGACGCTTTCCACACCGATAGATGCAATGAAGATTCATAGCTGCCATTTGAATGCGGATGCGGGCAGGTGTGTGTGCGTGCGCACTGGAGATGAGGAGAAAAATGGTAAGCGCGTACGTTCACTGTCTTTCTTTTTGGTAATGTGGCCTTGCTTGTCCGGGCGAAGGCAGAGAGAGAGGAGATCTGGGGAGTGGGAGTGAATCTATTTTGTTGCACAGGTGTGAGGCCGGATTCAAGGGTGACGTGGAGGTCTGTTGAAGGTCAGTAAAAGGTCACGCTTACACCTGCACAAGCATTCATTCCTGAGATATACGGAGCCGTGTTCATCTAATGGCACTAAAGTGGTAGATGCCCTTTAACACTGATTCAGAACAAGACACGTTTCCGAGCTTTCTGAATCTTCTGTGACACAGCAAAAGAAAGAATATTTTGCTTGAGCTTTAAATGGGAGTTTGTAGTATAAATTGAATGCGATGGCACAAAATACATTTTTTTTTTTATGTAAGTACAACGGCTACTACTAAGTACTTACTAGGTAATTACTCTGTATTATAGACACCTTAAAATAAAGTGTTACTGCAAGTTCTTTTTAGCGAATCTAAAACATGCAACATTATGCTTTTAGTCCGACTCGCAAACAAAAATAAATATTGTGAGGCAGTTGATTTTAGTAAATAAATAACACATGCAGTGTTATTCATGTAGTCTGATTCGTTAACAATTAAATATAGAATCAGAATTTATAGCGCAATCAGCGTAGCATTAAAAAAAAATAAATCTGGTTAACAAACTAACCTTGTGAAACAGTTTTGTTTTATTAAATCGGAAACATACGATGCAGCCAGTGTTGTTCAAATCACATGCAAATTAATATTGTTAGTTCTTTTTAGTGAATCAAAAACACACACACTGCTATTTGTTGCTTACTTTTATAGTCTTTTACAGGCATTCATGATTCATGACTTTAGTGTTTAGATTCACAACCAACTTTAATCTAGAAAGAGAGATCAGAAACTTACAGTGCAACAAGTTTAGTCAAAATCACTATCAAATTAATTTTGTGATTCAGTTTGTTTTAGTGAATCACAAACATACATTGTGACCTGTTTGTTTAATGAACAAATTATCGTTGGGTCATTTCCTGTTGTTAAATCAAAACCAAACAACACAACGTACATCACAACAAACAGTTGACTCATATGAGCCTTTTTTATTAAGTTGTTTAGAAATACTCATTTAAAATGGTCTGAAAAGCCCTTCACAGAAAGAAAGTGAAGTCTTATTTTACTTACGAAGAGGGCCGTTATATTGCATTGTATTGCAACATGCGACATTCATGAAATGGACCTCAAGGCGAAAGAATGAATAAAACGGATACAAACATGTATGATATAAGCTTTTTGACTTTGAACAACCAATTCAACCAAAAGCTTAATTGGCCAGAACATTTTTTACTTTATTTTCCTTTTACTATTCCATTATGCCTTTAAATTAATCATAAACTTTGGTGCTAAAATAAATTGTCATCGTGAATCACCTATGAACCGTAGAAGGTGGACACCTGAGGCTCGGTCCTGTTGTAGACATGTTTTATTTTTGTATTTTGCTGAGGGCTTTATAGATCTGGAAGTATTTAACTCTGGGTGATTTTAGACAGAAAATAAAGTAAAGGAAATTGGCATGGGAGAGATGATGCATTTCTTTTGTAGTGTCTTCACTGCATTGTTTTTATAAGGTAATAATGTTTTATAAATTAAACATAAATATATAGCTAGACCTGTATAATAATGTATCTCTTTTTCCGAACAATGCTGTTTTTCCACTGCACCATTTTGCAATCAGAGAAAGCATTGATATACAATAAGTAAACTGTGTGTATTGTAAGTGTTTTTACCTCTATGAATTATGCAAAACAACAAAACAAATTTTTACTTTAACAGTGTTGTTTGAAATAAAGCCAGCTGGAAGCCATTTCAGAAGTATTCTCCAGCTGGTTTTTATGTTCAGAATGAAGTGGTGTAAAACAATGGTTTGATCGGCTTTCAGGTACAGCAGGAATGAGTTCTTTCTTGATTCACATTTTTTAATTTTTTTTTATGCTTAATATGGAAGTCATGGGATAAAATAAACGCAAACAAACAAGTGTATGTGTAACGATGAGATGGGGAGGCGTGCAAATCCATATGCAGACTTTTATTAACCAGGAAAACACAGATTCAAAACAGGCAGAGTCGAGGCAACGGTAAACGTGAACATCAGAGGCTAAACATGAGAATAATCCAGTTGGCAAAGCAGTGGTCAGGCATTTGGCGAACGAACATGACCGATACAAACGGGTCCTTTTATACACATGAAAACAAGGCTAGGGGGTGGAGGAACGAATGAGTTGCCATTGCGATAGACAAGGTGGGTGGAGACACAAGTTCATAATAAGAGTCCTGGGATGGAAAACAGATACAACCACACAATGAATTACATATGAAGCTGTAGTGCCATCTAGTGAATCTTGATGGCACTTCCAGCTGACCTGTTACAGTATGTTTTGCAGAAAGGTAATTGTGCCTTTTATCTTGCAGTTCGGACATTTTTATTGTAATTCTTTCAAAACTGTGAAAGGTGTGAAACTTATGCCTTTATGAGTTTGTCAAAATCGTGAAACTGGGAATTGTGAGTGTAACGAATGCTGGTGGTGTCAAGGTCTTGCTTCCTCAGCGGACAATCAGGCTCAAAGACAGAGGTTTGAAGAAACATGAACATTTAATAAAACAAAGAAAATAACCAGAGTGCTGAACGAAAGTGCAAAGAACAATGCAGACACGCAAACCGCAGACACACTTTAACAACTGACACTAGACTAAAGACATTATACAAGACACCTGGAAACACGGCTGGAAGTGAGTGGAACACTAATGATGGGGCGGAGTTATCTGACATGAAATCTGACATGAAAGAATGTTGTAATTACATTTTCTGTCAAATTATGCAAATTGTCCTAGTACGTCAAAATTGTGTAACTTGAACTCGAGAAACAGTGTTCAAATCCTGGGTTGGAAGAAGGTAACTTTTCATATCACAATTCTGATATTTTTCTTTGTAATTATATATATATATCTATATATTTAACAAACATACACACACAAACATATACAGTATATATATATATATATACAAGTCAAGTTGTTAAATTTAAACTCTTTTAAGAATTTTGGTAAAAATATCAGATTTCTAAATAATGTGATAGAAAGTTGCAATTACCTTTTCTGTCAACTTAGAAACTTGAACTTAGAATTGTGATTTTTAGGTAAATTGTGACTTTTTCTCCCACACTTCTGACTTGTTTTCTTGTTATTCTGTAATTGTGAGAGAGAGAAAAAAGTCAGAAATCTGAATAAAGTGATAGAAAGTTGCAATAACCTTTTTTGTCAAATTCAGTCAAAATGCCCAGTTTTGCCAAAATTGTGAAACTTGAAGTCAGAATTGTGAGATTTTTTTATTAGTTTTAAAAAAGCTAATCGTGACTTTTTGTATAGAACAAAACACTAAGAGTAGTAAATATGTTTTCAAACCATAGCCAAGTGAACTTGGAAGTAACAAACAGGGCGGCACTAGTGTGTCTTCATCTAAATCAGCCTGTTGTTATAGCCCTGCCTGTGAGAATCAAGCTCGAGTCTGAGTGTGTGCGTTTGTCAGCTGGTTGTGAGTGTGAGTTATATTTGCTTTCAGCCACTCTTTACAGCACGCGCTGCATAAGTGCACGAGACTGTCAGGGCACTTCATCACACAGGCTTTTTGGTAAATGCAAATGCAGGGCTTGATTCTCCCTCGTTCATGCGTCACCCTCTTCAAGAGTCAAGGTGAGACGGGGAAAGGCAGGCAGGAAAAAGAAGAGACTAGGCCAGAACGAGCTCTCAAGATAGAAACCTGCACTTACTGGAGCCCTGGACTGCATTAACAGTACTTTTTTTAGATTCAGGAGCTTTAATTTATTTATTTACTTACGACAGTTTAAGTACAGAGTATATCAGGGTTATCTTATTCAATTTAGTCGCTATTTGTGCACACGTAGCCTACATTATTTGATGCTGGAACAATATCAACTTACTGACATGTAAAATTGACATTAACCATTATACGTATGTTAAAAGTTTTGCAATCTAAGTACTTCGGTGTTTAGTTTGATGTTATTGTAGACTTTTCCATGTGTTTAAGGGTTTACATTTTAATGCTACAATATGTTAACATTGTATGCTTTTCATTTGATAAATGGTTTAGATGCTTCAGTATATTTTATGTATGTAATGCATTAAAGCGTTTACATTTTCGTACCTGAGTACATTGATACTATATGATTTTCATGCATATGTATGGTACGTAGATATTTTCTATATGCAATATTTTCAACACAGTCTCACGAGCAATTCATACATATTCGTACAAGGTGCCAAATTTGTGCCAATTCGTACAACCTCACTTGTACGATTTCGTATGATTTGTCTAAAACCACGTGATGGGTAGGTTTAGGGGCGGGGTTATGTTTAGGTCATTCGTACAAATTCATATGAATTGGCATCTTGTAAAAATACGTATGATTTAGTATAAACCGTATGAATTTGTACGAGTGAGGTCATACAAATTCATACGAATTAGCCACCTCGTAAAATATGTACGAATTGCCGTGAGATCAGGTTGATATTTTCTATCATTTTTCATTTAGCATTTTGGGCTTCAACAGTTGGTTTTGTACATTTTTCAAACAGTTTACACACCTCAACATTGATACAGTGTCAGTAAATTGATGTTTTAATGTCAGTCTATATATATATATATATAAAACCACACTTCATGGATGAATATTAATCACACGTGCAAATAAAACATTGGTTATATAGCCAAGGCATGCTACTCTTTTACATAGATTGCTATCATTTCCCATCATCCTCCAGTATATCAGAACAGGCTCATCATCCGGCTCACTGTAAAGGGAAATGAAGCCATCAAAGAGTGAATTCAGTCTCAATCAAATCGATTTTTCTATTCATGGAACAATAGCTGCTCTTTCATGTAATCAGCTGCCGTGTCATCTTCTTTCTTTCTCACAGAGAAGAGTCGTTATGTAATCCGCTTCTGAGTTTATCTGCAGTCTCATTGTTCATTGAAGCGCCAGCTGATTGGCTCATGCACATTTCTTCAACCTCTGATTGGTGCCTCCTTGGCCAACCAGCTTGGGAGCTGCGCAGATAAGAGGTACGAATAGGTTGCTAAAGATAAGACAACAGCTTGTTAGGTGTTAATGGCTACATTGCTGTAAAGATCCCTGCTAATGTATTATAAGCCACGGAAGATTTAGTCATTTTATTTCACCTTATGACAGCAATTACCAAACCAAGCACATCGTTTTCCAAGGACAAATACTCTATTTGTGTCCATCAAACGAAATGGCAGAGCAAAAGTCAACTTGCTCCCTGATGTTCCTGATTGTTTTGGAATTAATTATTTAAAATGCAGTTCATCATTGTGCAAATATCAGGTTATTGTGTTGAAGCACTAAATATAGGAGTTAGAGACAATACATTATAGTTAACTTTGACTGCATGGCACACATGCTATTACTTATTAAAGCTGTTGAAACCAGAGATTTCATTCCAGTTATAAATAAAAAAAAAATCAAATAATCCACACGTAAGATGAAACCAACAGACACACAAGAATCTTGGATGAAGCCCAGGTGAGTTTAGTACGTTTACTTTAACAGTAAGCACTTTTATGAAGGAAATGCACCAAATATCCTGCCTAATTTGGTCTTCACACTGCCATATAAAACACCTTTTTGAACAGTCTTTTTACTTAAAGGGATACTCCACCTTTGTGGATTGACTTCTATTCAAGACAGCAAGCACAAAATGACACAGTGCCGGCCACGAGAACCACAAACAAGCTGTGGCTGCTGGGAATATGGTCGGGTGTGGGCAGAAAAGCAGTTTTTTGCTGATCTTAAATCAGTGTTGAGGTTAGCTATATTGGTGTTGAGGTGAAGGGTTGGAAAATCTGGTCACAGACCAGTGCAGGAGGCCAACATTAGATAATGGTTTCTCTTGCTGACAGTGCAAGCGTCAATATTCAACTCTGGTGCGAGACAGCCCATCCAAAGCCTTTCTCTTTTGCAGACAGATTCACATTTGACCTTTGATTTGATTTCTTGGAATGTGTGCAGTGGCCCCAACTGAGACCCGGAATCCTCCTGATCCCTCCCTTCGCTTTTTCCATCAGCTCTCTCGATGTCCCAATGAGAACGAGAGAGAGACTGGTGGAGAATGAAAGAGGTGGACCCGTGTTCATGACTGTGTGAGACAGAGAGCGCATGAAGTCAGGTATGTTTGTGGAACTTGTCTTAAAAATAACGTTTTATCATATTTGGCATCTCGGGTGCAATGGTGCAGCGGTTACGTTGACTGACAAATCACTTTGACAAACTGATCTAGTTTTATCCCGATAAACAGCCGCTGTGTCTTAGTAGCCCATCAGATGTAGATATATGACACAGGTGGGAGGGAATGCATCAATTCTGCCGTCAGTGACACTGACCCATTACTAACCCAGCAGATGGGTTACACAAACAGACTCAACCTGGCATTTGGGCAAAAAATAACACTTTGCTGTGATGCATGTATGAATGTTTGTGTATAATGCACAGTGGTTATTCACTAACCCCACCCACAATCCCTGCCGGACATGGGACTCGAGCCCACGACCTATGGGTTACAAGTAGGACTAGGCCTCTCCTGGCCGGAACTCTGGGAGACAGGAAATCTGAAAAAGGACAAGACACGTGAACATGAAATGAAACCAAAACATAAACACAAAACCTAAACTAAACTAGAGAGACATCATAACTGTCATGATTCAGAGGTATGACGAGGACAAGCGGATCCAAATGCAGACTTTTTATTAACAAACACAGGGTTGATACACAGCGAGAAGGAACATCAAAGGCAAAAGACACAAGAATAATCCTAATGCATAGCAGAGACTGGGCGAACGGCAAACGGTATCCAAGGGGGCAAGGCAAGAGCGAGAGTCCGGGGCAGGCAAGGTCGAGAAACGTAAATCCAAACAGGGAATACTTGAAACAAGAAAGGCTTACATGGGGAGAGAAATCACACGTACATCCACAATGATCAGCGACAAAGAACACACAAACAAATCCTTAAATACACATGAATACAAGACAAGCGGGCAGAAGAACAAATGGACAACCCTGGCGACAAACAAGGTGGGAGGAGACAAGTGTTCATAATTAGAGTCCTTAACAGAGAGACAGGTGAACAGAATATGTAGTCCGGGCTAGAGTGCCCTCTGGAGGCTTCAGAGGGGAACTCCAGTTAAGATCATTACAATGACACTTATACAGTGTTTTCTTTAATGATTTTACTTTTGATATTATGAGATAATATTAAATTATTGAAAATTATTATTCACATATGAATTATATATATGTTCTGAAATTACCTTCATTGATACCTTCTTTTAATACCTTCTTAATTTATTTATTTATTTTTACATTGATAATGTAACACTTAATTAATAAGAGAATCTGGTTCTAATCTGCCTTGGTATAACTTTTTGTTGAAATGGGTCATCCGGTGCCGCATGCACTTTTACAAGCTGTTTGGACTGAAATGTGTGTAGGGAGTGTGTGTACACAACCACCCTACAATGATAAAGATGCACAAGTATTTTTATTAAATTAAAAGAAAAATAAGTTGCCCCTTCTGAAATCATTCATGATCCAGCCTCACCTACAGAAGCAGTGAGTATAATGTCTTTTAATGAATCTTTGCAAATCACCTTT
>JAUMHR010000090.1:4544721-4555870 GCA_032361145.1 Enteromius fasciolatus
GACCAAGAAGGAGAGTGATGGAGTGCTGCGGCAGATGACCTGGCCTCCACAGTCACCGGACCTGAACCCAATCGAGAGGGTTTGGGGTAAGCTGGACCGCAGAGTGAAAATAGTATTTTAAATAAAAAGAAAAATAATTTTAATAAAGTTTTCTAGATTTCTACAGTTTTATTTATAATTCCAGTTTCTAGGCATAATGGAAAATAATATTTTAAATAAAATGTTTAAATGTTGGGTATTTATTTTTTATTTATAATGTCAGCTTCTATGCATAATGCAATATAATGTCTTTAATAATATAGAAATAAAATTGCATAATGACATTTTTAATATATGATAAATATAAAATATCTACAGTACCTGTCTGTCTGTCTTATATCATGTCAAATAATTATGCATGGTGAAATAATTCTAAAATATATTTATAATTTTTTTTTAGAACATTACATATTTATATTGATCATTAAACTGTAACACTATTTAGTAAAAGTAAAGTGTAATTATTCATTTATTAATAGTCACATTTACGGTGTGATACATCATCATGCTGTTTTCAAATTTTTCAAATCAAATAATTATGCTTTTAACAGTTTTTGACAGCAATATCGCAGTCTTTTTTTCTTTCTTTTTTTTTTACACAAAAGTATCATGTGGCTTGAGAAGACTTTGACTATAGTGCACAGACCATATGGGCCACTTATTGTGCTGCTTTATTGTGCAGTAATGGATAGATAAAGTAATGCAGCACATCTGTACCGTACCCTGTTAGACTCAAGCCTGAAGATTACATCTTTGTCAGAATGCTGCTAGAGAGAGAGAGATGTCATGCTTTTCTACATATTTACTTAGTAGCTCAGGGTAGAATGTATTTTTCATTAGATCTGAATGAAAATAGCATCTTCTTGGCCCCTGTGGACATCCGCTGTTCTTAATTTACAAATTGGAAAATGCATTTTGCCCATTTTGTCACTCCTGTACTCTTCTATTGTGCTGGAAATCAATCTGACTGGGATGGTGAGAGAGCGAGAGAGAGAGAGAGAGAGAGAGGTGGAGTTGAGTAAAAGCCTGAAGGATGTGTGATTACTTTAAAAACACGCCGACTGAGAATTCCCGCACCATCCTTGTGGTTTTCCTCAGCTCGTCAATCAGCACCTCAGGCTAAGACCTGAGTGGTGCTCCCATCATGTCACTCATCACCTCCTACAGCCAATCACAAAATAACCCTGTCCCCCAAGGGCCAATGGGATGGCAGCGTTTCAAAAGGAGCAGGTGTAGTCTATGTAGGACACTGTAGTTTTTTGCTGAAACTGGAACATTTTGGCACTTCTAAACCAAACAAATGCTCAAACACATTAATTAGTGGTTTGCATCGTTTTTATGTGTTTTGTTTGTGGTGCTATAAAATAGGGCTGTCAGTTTAACATGTTAATTTAGTGTCGTTCATTTAGCATTTAATTTTTTTTTTTTTTTTTAGGATTTACTAATTTAAATTTAAAATGAAACAATCTAAATGTGAATTAATATAATTTCACAAGTTCATACTTCCTCATTAATAATCAAAGAATAATTGTGTTTGGTGTGCTGTCCGGGGAGAGGGCTGAGAGCTCGGCGGACTCCGAGCCCTAGGGATTTTAACCCCTTGGCGTTGAGGGTTGGACATAGCTTGGCGTCCGGCCCCAACCCCGAGTGCCCCCCCGGGGAGGAAGGTGAGGTCTAAAGGCGGAGGGATGGAAAGAACGAGATAGCCATTCCTCTTTTTAAATTCAGTGGCTAGATATAAATAGTTTTTTTGAAGATTTATTCATTTAATTTTTTATTAAATTAAAAAGTAATTTAGTTTAAAATGCAGTTTATTATAATTCAGCCATTCCCTTTTTTTCAGCCATTCCCTTTTTTATTTAATTGAAAAAATCAGCCACAATAACGTATTTTTCATAATAAATATATTTTTTTGAAAATATAATAGCTTTATAGATTTATATAAAAGCTTATTTATATAGTATTAAAAATATATATAATAATTAAAAAATTATTTGCTGAATATATTTCTAAATAACTCTGTATATTATTTGTGTATTTTATATTATTTTTATTTTTTTGCAGCAGTTGTCTGCACTTAAATTGTATATTAAAACAACTATTTAATACACATGATGACATAATTTAATAACAAGATATTCATGATATTATACATATCCATTTTTCATACTGTACAATATTATATTGTGATGCTAAAATTTACTTTAAAATGATTCTCAGTTTTCAGATTTTTTAAATATCTTTTCTTTAAAAATTACATTTTATTATTTGCCATTTATCAGCCATAACATTAAACTAATTATATACTATTTATAAAGAACTTCATTCTTATCACAATTCCTCTTCACTTTGGTCGACTTCTCTTTCCGAAGTTCCTGGCGCAGGCCTGGAGCCAGAGTGAAGGACGGAGAAAGCGCATGGGAGAGCAAAGCAGGGGAACAGAGAGGGGAGAGAGGATACAGCGGAGGGGAACATCCTTTGTTCTCAGTGGGTGTTTTTGTCATTTTTGTGAATATTATTAGCACCTCAATTGAGGGCGAGTGAGAGATGTTCTGTTTGAAGCCTCCAACGATGACTTCGGTGTGACCTTGAGGCAGACGTCGTCTCCTTTTTTCCTCTCAGAACCTGTTTTGCAAATCCCACTAGTGATGGCTCTCTTTTTTTAAACAGGATTCAGTGGCCAACACATACATATTGGTCATTAGTTAGCAGCAATTACTGTGTAATGGGGTCTTCAGACAGGCTGGCTAGTGTATTTAGTTGATTATCCTCTCCTGAGAAACCTTATACATTTCTATTAAGTTCCTATTGCATGCCATCGATCATCTTTTAAAAGCTCTCATGGTCTGCTTTGGGTCTATCAATAGTTTTGGGATAGAATTTTGCATGTAATTACTCGAAGTGATTAGAAGTTAGTTTGGCCCTGGAGTGTATAAAAGAAATTGGGGTTGCTCAAACGTATCGAAACTGATAAAAATGCCGATTTCTGTGTGCAGGGTTTCACTTTGTTGCTGACCACTTTTACTCAAATACTTATGACTTCTGAATACATAAGTAGATGCATTTCTGTTTCTATTTTAACTGAAATGAAGAAAGCATTGTACAAGTCTCACAAAAAGCGCCAAATTAAATTTGTAAAAAGAATAGATCATGAATTGTACCTATAAAACTAACCAGATAATAACAATTTTTTAGCTGTTTTAAATGAGCACACTCTTAAAATTAAATGTGCTTAAGTGGTTTTTCACAGCGATATCATAGAAAATCCATGTTTGGTTCCACAAAGAACCGTTCAGTCAGGACTCTCTTTACATTTTTCTCTTGCAAAAAAGAACTTGCCAACATTTTGTGAAGGTTCAAATGTTCCAAAATTCACTGGGGGGACTTTTTGGGAAAACATTATAGTCTAAAATTACTTTATTTTAAATAATAAAGTAATTTTACTTTATATTGCATATAAAGAAAAGCACCTGCAATTCCAGCCAAATTAAAGATATGCTGTGTTTGTAAATTTGCACGTTATAATTTAAGAATCATTAATGGCCTTCTATGTTTGACTAAAAAAAAAGTGATTAGTGAAATTAAAGAATGGTTTCATTAAAAAATAATAATAATAAAATAGTATGATTGTGTCTCTAACTGGTCTGCTTAGCTAAAAACCTTTTACAGGTACAGTATTGCAAGATTTGTAGATTAGCTATACTATTTTACACTTTACAAAAACGTTTGCAGTAAGTTTTTAATATTAAATTTTTAAAGACACAGGAGCACTAGTGGTCCTACTTAAAAAAATAGTTTCTGATCAATGACAGAAATGAACCTTCCCATTGATATTTGTGCGTTTGTTTGATTATATTTACAGAATATAACTGAACCCACCAGTAGGTGGCAGTAAGTCACTGTCTTTGTCACTGATTCATCCATTAAAACGATTCAGTTAAACAGTTGGTTTGTTTAGTAATAAAGCAGTTGACTCTCTTTTGAATGGGTCATTGAATAATCGACTCGTTAGTTTTGTTTAAAAGCAGAGATTCATTCATAAACGAAAACAGAGCAAACAACAGCGTTACTAAAATGTAAGTCACTTTTGCATAAATTAATATATAAAAATAAATTAGCAAATTTGTAAACTTGCTCTCCTTGCGATCTCAGAAACACCATTTTAATGAATACAGCTCTATACACCATAGACTTAATATAGGCCTATTAGTGACATCGTCGTATACTTTCTTTGTTACCATGAATGACAAACACTGCTGATCTGTCCTGTGAGGAGCACAACGCGCAGCGATAGAAAAGCATTTCTATTGACTGTAGTCTACAGGTTTTATGGCATAAACACAGCTCTACATTAATGTGCAGAACTGGGACAAAAAGTATAGAAGCTTATATATTCTTTGCTGGGATCGCTTTTGTAGTCAATTTAAATGGATTAAACATAGAAGTCACTTTAATTTCAAAATAAGCCTAACCAGTTGGAAATGAAATGACATCCTCACTCCAAATTCACTCCCAGGACTCCCAGGACATGAACTTTTTGTGAAGAAAAAAGCATTAATGTAAAATACAAATCTGACATTAATTCGTTTTAACTTTTAAGTCAAAATTGGTTTAAGAGTTATAAATAAAGATAAAGAAATAAGATATTTTGGCTGAAAGTTTTTTTTTTTTTTGCAGTGTACATATTTGTTTTTGGACTGCTTGATCTGTGCATATTTCTTTCCTGATTCTGACAAGATGACTTTTTTCACTGGAGAAAGCAAAACTGTTGATATATAATATTATGGATTTGTTTTTCACTTCAGAAGATGTTGATTGACGGACTGGAGTCGTATGGATTATTTTTATGTTTTTAACAACTGTTTGGACTCTTATTCTGATAGCACCCATTCACTGCAGAAGATCCATTCATCAGAAAACCTTTCAGATTTGACGAACAAGGGTGTAGAATCACCTAACCCTGATCATAAGCCTAAAACAGATATTTCCTGAAAAATTATCCCTCAAATCTGATTGGTTGATCCAGGAACATCTTGTACTTGGTGGAATCATGCTCACCTTATGGTGTGCTACATTTTTGAATTATTTCTTTAAGGCTAGTCATTTTACTGTAAAGAACTGTTTAATTTTCTCTTTCTAATTTCTCTTTAAGTCACACAGAAGCCTGATTCAGATTCAAAGCTTTGACGTTGGCGTTCAGGACATCTGCTGGATCACAAAAGGTCTATGCTGCCTCTCGTCTTGGACACTGAGGGAGAGTCTGGTGGTCCATCGCAATGAAGTACAGTTTCTGCTCTAGCTTCTTTAATGCTCTGGTTTACAAATATTCTTGGCTTCTGATGATAAATTGCTTGTGAGTTTCCTCATTTGTAAGTCACTTTGGATAAAAGCATCTGCTAAATGATTAAATGCAAATGAAAAAGAAAAATCATATCTCATCAGGCACAGTGAAGTGAACCAAAAACCATTGTTTTAATTTCAGAGTCGTTCAAAGCGTGGGAAAGAAAACTACCCAGAGCGGTCATAAATAATCTAATTAAGTTAATGTCAATGTTGACTCTACAGTTAGTACATTTTTTGTGGAATGTTGATGAAAAAAATAAATGAATTTACTACTTATGTAGCAGGGTTTTATATTTTAATTAAAATTTACATTATATCTTTAAGTTATTTTACCATTTGAATACATTTTCACATTATTATATTTCACATTATTTTTTAACAGTATTTTTAATTAAATAAATAATTTCAAGTGACATGAAAAAATACAAAATCTTAGCACCTTAAAAAAGTTGTATACAGTTGCATTACAATTTATTTAAAAGATGCTTTTATCACAAATTAGCAAAAGTTATGGGTAAGTTCATCACCCTTGGTGGTGAATAATTGCTGTATGCAAAAGTGTCATTATACAAAATGTTAAATACTTAAAAATTCATAAAATAATTGATATTAAAATAATAAATTATCCACCATCTGTTTGGTTGACTTAAATGCATGTCATGTCTAGTCAAAATTACTGCATCTAATCTAATCTGTCGAACGTCTCAGGAGAACTTGAAGACTGAGCGCCTTAATATCAAATGTGAGAAAGAACAAAATGTGAAGGACTGAAATAGCCAGTCGGACCAGCTTATCTTATCTGAACTAATCAAAAATCGCAGGAAGACAGATCAGTGCAGAGAGTTGCGGTCCATCAGAGGCAGGTGTCAGAGATGGCAGCGGGTGTAGGACAGGACGTAGCCGCATCCTGACAAAGCGGCGCTTCAGAGAAATGGAAATAATGACACTGCAGAGACCCTGTTCTATCACTGAAAAGGCAGACTTCTCCCCTCTCCGACTCCCATCTCTTTTCTCTAGAGGGCTGATTTCACTGCGTTAAATTTCTGTCACCCTCTTGGAAGCTCAATGAAAGGAAATAGAGCTGGAGGGAAGCTCCGATTTTTGATGGCACGGCTGATAAGCTTCCACATGCCGGGCCGCTCGAGGAACAGGCAGTGAACTGTCTCTTTCTGAAATTGGAGCTGGAAATATAATGCTGTAATCTATTATAATGCCACCCTTATCATACTGCTTTTTGTTTTGGGGTTTTCTTATTCTCCTCAGTCTTATTTTGTAGGTAATTAATTGATATTTAAGAGAAGGAGAAAAAAATCTCCTCAATTATTGATTAACTTTTATAGTTTTTAGTGCTGTCCTACTTTAAGGACAGATACTTTTCTGTGAATTTGGGGAATTGCTTCTCATCTCAGGATTAAATTGCCTACGGTGTTCCACAGGGCTCTATGCTGGGTCCCCTTTGCTACTTATCTTCTTATAGCACTTTGATTGTGATTCTGTTGTTTTTAAATGTGCTTTATAACTAAGCTAAACTAAACAGCTATGGTTTAATTTTAGTATAAAATTGATAAAAACTATATAGACATAATAAAAACAAACATACATAAAACATTAACATAAATAGACTAATTTTATTAAATTGCTGTAACAAATAAAGCTGGATCACCTAGGTCCATTTTGATTTTTTATGAATTAGTGAATACATAAAAATGATGCCATGTTTCATAAGTAAAGTTCTGGAAAAGCAATTTTGTTCTTGGAGGAAAAAAAACTCAGCGAAGGGATTAGATTGAAAAAAAATAAATTGCATCTCATCAGGCACAGTGAAGTGAACCAAAAATCATTGTTTTAATAACTGGGTCTTACAAAGCATGAGAAAGAAAACACTGAAAAATTACCCGGAGTGTTCAAATCCATATTGCCAGCCAGCCATCGGAGTGTAATCACTGGGGCACACAGATCTTTTGCATGAGCCGATGAGATTCTAGTGCATGAAGTTTCTCACAAATGAAAAGTAAATAAACTGAAGCTTTTTTGAGGGAAGTATCACAACGCAGAAGATTTTCTCTAAAATAAAATGTTTCAGTGTGCTAGAAGAATATTTTAACTTGACAGCAGTTGCTTTTCTTGAAATTTAAATACCGTAGTCTGACCTCAAGGTCAAAGTCATTTGAATTTGTTATGTTTTTGTATATATTCCTTTGGCATCTCGGGCATCATGTGTGGTTTTCTGTGCAGTTAAATAAACTGAGGATTTTGCGAGACTGAAAAAAATGTAAAGGCAATTTAAAAAGCATATAAATACATAATACATGTTTATTTTCCCTGCTGATTTAAAGGCACTGATTGAAAGGCTGAAATTCATCAAACCACTTCAGACTCAAGAAATGATTGCAAATTGTAAACATGTTTATGTTAGTTCAAGCTATTTATTTTTTTCTTTGACGGAGGTTTCAATCCCTATTTTTTTTCTTTTTGCTTACAACTTATTTCATATGATTATTAAAATAAAATATACTGTATACTTCAGGGTCGGAAATAACCAGAGCTTGATGGAGAAAGGCAGCCTAGGGGGACAAAAAAATGTAATGCAATGTAATTATACATTGAATAAATATTCAATGAAAAAAATGTGGTCAAGAATGGTGTACAATTTAAAAATTTAAAATTTAAAAAGTTCTGAAAGAAATATATATAGGTAAAAAAAGCTTTATTTTCTCCTTGCTGAAAGACTGTGAGTCAGACCAAAAATCAAGCCAAATAGACTCAGGGTTAAGAGTTTGAGAAGTTGGCAGGACACTGCTATTTTCTGCGACATTATGAGACAATAGTATGCCTCAAAGTCAAAAAAAGAAGAAAATAAAGGAGCATAGTGTGCAGAAGCATTCGCTTGCAGCTCAGGTAATTACAGCATCTGTTAAGAGTTTTACGGATTGTTTTTCATCTCCACATGGCCGCCACTCCTGAAAACTAATTACCTCGGGTGGAGGGGCAGTGAGTTTTCAGTGAGAAAAACACAAAAATCACTGAACTTGCTAGAGTCCTTTTTTTTCTTTTTTGTCTGTGTAGGTACAGTACACCAATGCCATAATCTCTATAATTATGCATTTAATTGATTTAGGAACATTATACTGTATAAGTGGCCATTCACACAGAAAGCATTTTTTACTGAGACGCAGACTGTGGAATAAGGCAAAAATATAAGGTTTCAAGATCAGTTAAATTTCTTTGAACTTAAGTGGCATATTTTTATCACACAATAAGTGAGTGACGGTGAAAGAATTTAAGAGGCGAACAAAACGGTCAAAGATATCCATGTAGTGCTTTTCTTAAACTTTGGACTTTGTTCTAGTGGACTTAAAAGAATTAAACACTTTGGACACTTTCTAATTTAATTTGTCCACTACATCCACATGCATCACAGGAATTCTGTATTTGATTAATTCTTGTCCTTCAACTGTCATAAATGTCATTACAATTGCAAATAAAATCACCATTCATTCTGTGATTGAAGTGACTTGGTGATGTGTGTGGGTAAATCAGTCCGGGTAGGAACTAATATTCAGAGATAGTTCCCGCTGATGACGGTCGGACAGCGCCACAGAGGACCGCCCTGTAACAGGTGGCAATTTTTAAAAAATCTTATTTGAAATCTAATAATGTGTGCATCCTAAATGCACATTACTAAAAAATATCTCAATATTTTTTTGCATAAATGCACCAAACTAAATCTTGATTAGAAGCCTTGCCCAATAATAATGTTGATATTTACCTTAATTTTCCCCACCGATCTTCAGCAAATAAATAAATTAAAGTTTCCAAAACAAAACCTTTATGTAATGAAAAGAAAAGAAAATCAATGAAAAGTTTTAATGCAACACATTAAAGTTCCCGCAATGTAAAAACTCTTAAGCATGAAATTACATGTTTATAGTGTGCTATAGTTTATTAAAGTATTGTATGTCAGGCAATAAGGCAGTCAGTGGCGCATTTAGTGATTGCCTTATATGAAACGATGCAAAACAAGTACCCACATCGCAATATTTCCAAAGCTTTCATGTAGTTTAATCATCTGCATGTGAGTCAACTTTATGCTTTAGATTATGAGCGCATACAATATAGTATAATTCTGCAGCTGGAGAACGAGGCGTTAAAATTACTGTTCATTATAGTGGTGCGGGGCTTTAATAAGCTTCAATGAAAAGGCCAGATAGAAATGTTGTTTCCCTGTGACACTAGACACCTTATCAGGGTCAAATAACCACACATTCATTTATGCATTTTTGCTTCTTAATGAAATGCTATTGAACAGACAGATAAATGAGAGGAGCCCCCATTAACCAGTGATTAATTGATCTCATTTGTGGCGAGCACAACACTCCCCTCTTTTCTCTCTGACCCCAATCTCTGATTGTCCTTCGCTATCAGAAGAATGACTTTGAGGTTTCTCTCCTCTTCGCCTGCCTCTGTATATCCTCGGCTCCAACTCGTAAGTTTCTGAGGAACGTATAAGCGGATTTGCGCTTATAAAAATTGAAAAAAGAGGAAATATTCATATTGGGAAAATGTAGCTCTTTATTCTCCTGGAGCACTGCCTGATCTGCTTTGTAACTCTGAGCTTGAACTTTTTACAGTTTTTTGCTTTTTCCCTTTAAACCACCGTGTCTAATTGCGATGGCGTTTTTAATTAAAAGTCAGGGATGTGTGGTTGTTTGTTTGGAAAGAGAATTATCCGTTTCTTCCTCGGCTTCTCTCGCTCTCTCTCACCGCAGATGCTATCTCCCATCTATCTGGCTAATGAGCGGGAGGGAAGAACCTGCTGGAGGACTTGTTGATATTTGTCCTTCTACAACTGGCTTTCTGAGAGTTTGCGATTAGCACGCGGCACGTTCATGCGCTTTTGAAGCTCCAGGATGTTAGCCATCCTGGAAGAGGAACGATAAGGAGTTTGAGCTTCTTGGTCGTAAAACAAAGACATTGTATGTTGCTCGTATGGAGCGGTAAACATTCAGTTCGGAAAACTTTCAAAATGACCTTGTCCTTTGATGCTTTGAAGTTGAATACAGCTGGAAAGAAGCTTTAGATATGGGTATCTGACAGCAGATGAGCTATAGCTATTATTATTAACAATAATCTGCATAAACAATTCTTCTAACAAGTCATATACAGTACTAACACATTGTAGACAGAATTAATTTTTTTTGCAACATTGATAATAATATTTATTTATTTGTCTGAGCAGATAATTAGCATATTAAATTAGACTAGTGCATTTTTTGTTGTTCTTGTTAGCAGTTGCTTTAATGTTAAAGAAAGAACTTTACTGTAAAAGTGTTCATATTTTGGTGTGCTTTGTGGATGTTAAGCACCATAATAACTCTCATATAGATTGTGAAAACTGTCTACTTATATATTCTGAGTTTCAGTTCCTTTTCCCAATTTCATGATAGGTGTTTTCTGTGAAACTTTTTACCACAATTTCATCATTTATTTGTTTACCAAGGAGACAGCGGCATCACTGAAGAGCTTGAGATGAAATATGAGGTATATGATGCGTGAAGAAAAGAAACATCAAGGTCAATATCACTCAAGAACAGTATTTTCAATCAAGCAATAATTTTGCCACATTATGCAAACGTGTAAAAAAAGATGATTTATTTATTTCTGTTTAGATAAAAGCATAAAATGCTATGAAATAAGGCTTAGCAAAACAAAAGGAAAAAAGAAAATGTCATTTCAAGTACATTTTACAAGAAAATACTGTTTATGT
>JAUMHR010000090.1:4595902-4610060 GCA_032361145.1 Enteromius fasciolatus
GATTTGTGAACAATGTTTGAGAGAAATGGTAATATTGTGTATCTGGAATGAATTTTAGATCTTTAAATCCATCTCATGAAAAATCGGAGCAGAAAAAAGGTGTTGCGTTTATATTTTTGTTGAGTGTATTTCACCTTATTTTATATTTCACAATTCTGAGAAAAGAAGTCAGAATAGCAAGTTTGTGTCACGCAATTTTGAGAGAAAAAGTCAAATTGTGAGATAAAAAGTTGAAATAACCTTGTTTTTATTCAGTGTTGAAAACAGGCTTCTATCATCTATTTAATATAATTTTGATCTCTTTTTACTACACAAATGCACATACATTTTCCAGGCCAAATCTTAAACTTTCATGGGGATCCTTAAGACCTCACATACTGCCATAGTCTATGAGAAACTCAGTACATAAAGTCACTCCGCATGTGTTCATTTGTGCTCTGCTGGTTTGAGCTCTGAAATACCTCAGCCAGTCAAGCTTAACAAAATGGGCGTTTGTCCCCTCACAAACTGCACATCCTGTAGTCTGACATAATAATTATTCAGATCAACCGCATTGTATTTTAAATGTTAATTTCTCTTCTTGATTCGCCTGCTGCTGAGTTCAGTGCAGCACAGTATGGCACTGATCTAATCTCTAAACGTTATACGGCAGGTTACTTCACATAACAGCGGGAAACAGATTGCATCAAACATCTGATTGGATGCTAACGTGGTGACTTGGTTCGCTTTGATTTCAGTGGCGACAATGTAAATATGTATCTAACAATACCAGCTGTGAGTACAAATGTAAATGCATGGAGATAAGTTAATAACGTAGGAATCAGTGCACCGATGCGATATGACTAGTGGCGTCTATTCAACCGCGGCACTGTAAAAATGTAAAACTGTGAAATGTTAGCTTGCTACAGCCCTTGACGTCAGGTTATCTACTTGTTTTCCTGCCAGTTCTGCAGGTAGATAACGTGTTTTTCCTATAATGTTATATCAAAGGGCAAAAAATACAATCAAACAGATGAATATGGCCATTTGCAGAATGCATTTTGAAATGAAAGCAAAAACAATTTTTGTCATTTTATGCACGACTGTGCAAGCACTTGCTCTCTCAACTCAATGGTTACAGTATATTTTCTCAAATGAATAGAGTCGGCCTTTAAAATTGGTCTTCCATTAGGTAAAAGGACTGGAGGATAGCAGGTAAAAACACTGCAATCAGATCCTTGCCTCCATTTTTGAATGTTGACGCAGTATGCTGCTTTCAGGCACTGTTTGTCTCCGTCACGTGAGCCGGGCAGTTCAGATCCAATGACGCGTGATGAGGTGCCACGCTGACTGCTTTGCTTTGACACATGAAGCTAATTTCGCGACACCCACTGGTGTACACGGCACCCCGACCCTCACGTAGGACCCCTCACGGTATTATAGAGTCGTTATGTTATGGTTAGATTTGTCCAGCACAGTTTCTAAGCCACATATAAGCACAGCAGGAAAAAAAATAAAGATCCATAGGAAAACTGATGTATGGTACTGTGTGGAAGCTCTCATTATGCCTCAGTGTAAAATATAAAATAGTTAATTGTGAGATAAAGTAAGAGAGTTATATAATAATCAGTGCTGCGCTGTAAAAAAAAAAAAAAAAAAATCTGTAAAATTTACAGTAAAAACTGGCAGCTGTGGTTCCCAGAAGTCGATGGCTAAAAATACAGTAACAATGCTTAAGGTTTTATGGTTTTAAGTAAAATTTACAGTTAAATACCATAATTTCACTAACTGATAAAATGTTAATATATCAACCTATTAAAGTACTGAAATCTGTTTTGTACCTTTGAAATAGACTGATAAGCACCAAATGCAGGTGGTGATGAGAAAGTCACACAATGAACCAAAGCCAATCACAAGCAGCTTTTAAATACTGTATGAACATATACAGAAGGTGCTCAGTGTCATTCACACAAACACTAAACACCATCTTAGTGAGAGTCATTAAACTGAAATACGCAATAAACATTAATTTAACAACATTACATGTGACATACGACCCTAATAAACATCACTTATAGGAAAAAAAAATAAGAAGAAACATAGTTATTTGCAGGGAATTCTGGGAATGTTTTTTCCTGTAAAATTTACAAGATTAACAGGTTTTTACAGTATGATTTTCACTTTTTTTTTTTTTTTACCATTAAAATCACAGTCCTTTTTTACAGTGTATGATAAGATAGCAATGACCAAATTTGAGATATAATGACACTCCGGAAAAACCTGCTGTCTGTAGTTACTGCTATGTTTGACAAGTCATGCCACTCACACATTACTCATGTTCTCACACAGTAAAAAAATACATCACAGAGCAAAGAGGAAACTGACAAAATGCTAACAGACAAGAGAGAGCAGGTTACATTTGGTATGAAACAATTTCTGGCCTTGTTTTCACTTAAAAATAATAATTTCAAAGAAGGAATAGTTGTAATTGTGAGAAAAAAACAAATTGAGTATTTCAAAATCTAAATTCTCAGTTATGAAGTATATAAAAAGCAAAAAGAATAACTGTGAGAAATAAAGTCACGACTCTAGTTGTAATTAAAGTCACCATTACAAGAAAAAAATAAAAATAAATCTAAAATAATTATCCAAAAATGTGTCACTGGCCCAAAGAAAAGACATAGTTTTAAAACAGTAGAGTTTATATTGGCTGCATAAAGTGTGTATCTTTTTTTAGATATACTATTACACTCTGAATATCAGATATTTAAACTTTGATTACAGCTCAGATAAAAACACTTAAAGATGACATCACTACTAGTGGGCAGAGCATGACATTTAAAGCCGCAGGTCCCTGAAGCAAATCCACCAAATACTGCGAGACGTGAACTGGTTTAACTTCACACACAGAAGCAGTTCATTTCCTTAATACATAAAGCACATAATATACCGGATGCAGTGGGGGTGTTTCAGTGGCGTCATATCTGTAATTTATCATGGCCACATTTCTTTCTCTCTCCTTTTTCCCTCACTCCCACACATTGAAACACTCCCACACATCCCATGTTCCTCAGCAAGTATCTCCCACAGTCATTTATTCATGCCAAACGTCAATCATTTTCTTAATAAACACAACGTCACAATATGGACCGTGCAGGTTAATATAATAGCGGTCTGTCCATCAAATGCGCTGATTGAGTGTTTGTTTTACCAGCAGGGGTCAGTGTGGTCTCATACACACATGCTCACATACACACACACGTACAGTACTGTGAGGCAGTCAAAGCCAAACGTGGGCCTCTTAACAGATGCCCTGTGTGAAATAATTCATACCGAAGCCACATCCAGCACAATGGCCTCCACGTCTCTGCTGAATCTCTGAGTTCAGTGTTGAAGGTGCTCGGAGCCCGGTCTATCCCTCCTCTGCGCACCAGAGCATCGTGTTTAATTCATTCGTGTAACTTTGGTGAATTTTTGTCGGTTTTACACAAAGAGAGAAACAAAGATGGAACAATATCACAGCACGAGTGCAATTTAAAAGTCTGCTATGCTTGTTTGCACCGCATAACCGCTGTTTTTCATGAGGGTGGGATGTTTTTTGGGCGGAAAAAAATTAACATGTTCAAAAACTGAGCTTGAGAGTAAAAATAAATGTGGTGGAATATGTTATGGTAAGGCTGGATGAATGTCAAATGCCTTGTGCTGAACTTGTGCAAATCTTGCTTAAACCGGGCTAAGGTGGTTTGGTCTTTCAGCATTCTTAAGCTTGTCTTTAACTTCCTGACCAGGACAAGAGACCAATTCAGACCAATAATCCAGCCCAGATTGGTTTATGATGTTTGGTTTTCTTCAGGTTAGTATATACGTTTTAGGTATTTTGTCGTTATTACAGTGAGTAGGAAATTGGTCTTACTCTTTTCCTTAATGTCTGGTTCTTGTGGTCTTAACTGGTTTCTGCTTTTATCCAAGCTGGTTTTCAACCGGTCTTCCATCTGGAAGTACTCAAAGCCCCTTTAAAAGAGCCAACAGACCAGTCTGACCAGGTAAGAGACCAACAAAGACCAGTATACAATCATAGACTACTTTAAGATGTGTTGTTTGTAGAATTTTTTTGCATGGTGGTTCCACTGTTGGTTAGTACAGTCAGAATGAATTTGATCTAATGCACTTTTTTAATACCTGTTCCTGGTCATTATAACTGTTTTACGCTGGTCTTCAAATGATCTCTTATCTAAAACACCCACAACACTTTAAACCAACCAGTAGATCTACCTGATAGTGATGGAAGACCAGTAAACAAGCATGGACTGTCTTCGGCCAATCCGAACTGTTGTGTTCTGGCTTTGTTTTCCACTGTGGGGCTGATAACGAATATATTTCAAATGCGTCATTTGTTTGCTGTAGTAACACAAATGTTTACATACAATATTGCTAATTTGTGTTTACGTTACTCAAAATAGCAAGATCCTGATTGGCCACGTCGCACATGCACTTTACTAGCAAGGTTCTAACCGTGCCAAGAATTCCAGGCCAAGAACGGTTTGTAATCGTGCCATGCCGTTCCAGGCGCACATGGAAACACAACTGGAACTGTACCTTACAGTTCCCAATAGTGGAAAAGCAGCTATTGTAACCCTTTTACATAGACATTTCACTTCCTTTATACCTGTTCCCGGTGGTCTGAACTGGTTTAAGCTGGTCTTCAGCTGGTCTCAGTCCTGAAAATTGACTTAAACCAGCCGACTGACCAGCCTGACGAGAATGGATCTGGTCTATTTTCTAAGCACATCTTATTGATCTTTCATTCATGCATAAATTAAAGTCAAGAATTCTAAGTTACACTCAGATTTACATTCATCATGATATGGAAGAAAAAATCTGTCTTCACATCATCATTACTTTGTAGCTCATCGATCATTTAGATTGATTGATATTGATGCAGTTTGATACAAATCAATAAAATCACTTCTGGAGATATTTAGACTCCTGAAACGGGTTCAAAGATGTCAAAATTCTCACCTGTCTGGAGAGAAAACACAATCTTTAGTGATGTGTTGTCACTCCGCCATGAAATCCAGCGATCTTTCTTTCTTTCTCTCTCTCTCTCTCTCTCTCTCGCTCTCTCACTCCCTCCCTCTTGGCCAGTATTGGTGGTTAGTGAAGCCTGTACTTCTGCAGACTGTGTGCCAGAATGATAGAGGAAAGTGCCAGCAATCTGGTCTTTCTCAGCCACAACACTAAGAGAGCCACATACTGAGCAACACCACCATCAAACACCTCCGCAGTTTCATCTTAACCACCGAATTGTCACATCTGTTTATATCAGAATTATTCAGAATCAATCATTGCAAATGCCCTTGACAAAAAACATTATAATTTTGTAAATGTAATTTCCAAGATGGCGATCAACCAATGTGTACCCATCACGGAGAAGAATGAAAAATGTTTTGCTGTTATTTATTTTATATTGTTAAAAGAAACCTGCACATCTTTAGCCAAGGAATGTATTTAGTTTTGGTTATTTTTAAAGAAAAAGAAATACAGTGATCAAAAACTGGCATCGTTTATAATTCACGCTGGTGCATTGAGGGAAATGCTTAAATGTTGGAAGTGGGAATTGTGGCATAGGGTTTGCCTGGTTAGCATGTCCAGTTTACCTTTGATTGAAGAAAACACACACCTTATGGGAGTAAAAGCATCTTTCTCCATTGAGAGCCATTCAAAATAGCTATGTATTATGATTGAAACATTTGTCTTAATTTCTTAAATGAACCAAACAAGCTGAATCCCAATTTGTGTATTTTAACTGTGCCCTAATGTATTTGGAGTATGTAGTAGGACATACCAAGGAATACAATAAAATGTTTTATGTTTGCATTAGCATATAGCTGAAATTATCATTGCTCAACTGCGGCAGCTTTATTTGTTTTTTTTTTTTTTGTTGTTTTTTGAGAAATCTATCACAAATTGCATCATCACACCTCATCATTCAAAGCATGTTTTGCCTTATTTAATATTGCTAACACTTTATACCACAGAGGAGGATGTACAGTATGACGATACTAACATTTTGTATGCCAATATTGCTAACAACATGTCATACTACAAAAGGTGTGGGGGTGCTAATTTTGCTAAAAACATTTTGTACCAAGGATGAGGTGGTTTGCTACTGTAATATCGCTATCAACATTTCACACCACAAATGTGAGGAATCTAATATTTCTAATATTGTGGATGGATGAGGTGTTTTACAAATATTGCTAACTAAGAATGAGGAGGTGTGAGGATGCTATTAGCCCTTTTTATAAGTGTTGTGTGCAAATTATAAGGAGTTTGGGCTACCTTGAAAATGTACTGAAAATAGTATGCTAGCTGCAAGCACCTACTACGTAGGCTAATATGATTTCACTGGAATGTTGCTAACGTTGCACATTTACTTAAAACAAATTAACACATATGTTATATTTATTCTGTATCAGTCACACTAAACAAGTGTAACTTTGTTAACTTAGTTTGCCATTGAATTGTTTTCCGCTGTAAAGTGGAGACTAATGACCAGGTGCATCCAGTATCTCCCTTGATGCCATATGAAATAAACAACAAAATTAAACTGTTACAGTACATGCAACCCTGAGACATCCTTGTAAAATATGGATTTTCTGGCCTTCTCCTTGATGGATGTTATCTCAGTTTTGTGTAGATGGGGTTAGTCTGATCTGTGAGGAGTTAGATGCCTAGCAGACATGAGGTTGTGACCGTGTCATTCTCCTGTCCACTTGGCTTGGTTAGCCAGATATTTGTTCTGGTCTCGTCTAAGAAGGGTGAAGAGGAAGTGCACATCAAACCAGAGGAAATCAATGCTACTCCTTCTCGCCAGAAGTCTTGAGAATAGGCATGATTAGTTTAATTGGCTAACGATCCAAAAGCCCAGGATAGAGCCTTATCCTCAGCGAGCCGCCTGATCCCCGGCTGGATCTGGCCTCCAGATCCGGAAGCAGAGCAAACGAAAGAGCCTTCCAAATCAAAGTCTCTCAGACAGGCTAATGCTGTTAGCATTAATAGCATCTGCTGAGAGACTTTACTTCTGTGGCATTTGTAAACATGTGTAGAGTCCAGTTAATGCTCATTTATAAACTCCATTTAGACTTTCTCTTTAACATTAAGGCTAAAGTAATGTGTTTTTGTTTTGTACTCTATATTCAAGATAACATTTATAAAATCTTACACGACAAACAGAAAATGTAGGGGATAATGTATAGGCATCCCTTAAGGGGTTTATTTTGCATTAATGACCGCCTGGCTGTTCATTAACCTGCTCATTACACAGCTACTTGCCAAATAAATAAATACATGGACATGAAATATTGATTTTCATTTGAAGTTGTTTTATTACCTTTGTAGATTAGCTTAAAGCTACCGCTAAAAAAATAGTCCAGCAAACCTTCAACCTAACAAGACGACAAACATAGTCAGAGTTACATTATTATTATCGTTGTTCCAGGTTGCTTTATCTATAAACTAGTTAACTAAATGTGCAGTCACTTTAGTAAATTTCCAGTGTTAATTTCTTTGCTGAATAATTTTCATCATAATGTTTGTCAACTACATTTTTTCCCTGACGAAAACGAATGAAAAATAAGTTTAAATGTCAAGAGATTTTCAACATAGCTTTTCTCATTTTCATCAATGAATAAAAGCCAGACGAAAATGTTAGAGAGTGACAGTTTGGGAAGAGATGAATTCAGAAAGGATCTGCTGCGTGATTTGGAGGATAGGTGGATATAAGCTAACATACACTTTCTGCACGTCTCATAATGTTCAAAATGTCAATATGTGGGACAAGAGTCGATTACATATGAAGTGAATGTAAACAGTAGGTAACGTATCAGTACATCTGTGTAAATTCGGTTTTAAAGGGGTAGCAGCCTAATTTAGTTCCAACTGTGCTAGTCACTGATGTTAATCAAGCAACAAAAGTAAAATCACTGCTCCTGACTGAACTACTTAATAATTTGTAGTCCTAATTATTTATAGAAATAAATATCTCTGCTTGAAAGAATGAATAATATGGTAAACAAGTTGTTATAAAGAATGTATAATTAGCCTATATGCCACTGACGAGAAGACCATGTTCTTGTCCTTTATGAGTGGTTATAGTTAATTTCAACATAATGGCATGTTGTGCATCACTGCAATTAAATCTATTGTGTTAAGTCTATTTTTATAAAACCTTAATGTCAAACATAATGTGTTAGAACATTTTAGAGAAATGCTTAATAAAATGCTTTACACGGCAACTTAACCCATTCGATTTTAGCCAACTAAATTTACTGTAGATTTAGTCGACTAAAGTCTTATGATTTTTAGTCAAGTAAAACTAGACTTAAACAAATTCAGATGATTAAATTATGACTAAAACTAAATGTCATTCTAGTCAAAAGGCTATGAATAAAACTAAATAAAAAAATGCTGTCAAAATGAACACTGATACAGACAAAAACAATGTAATAATAGTAAAAATCAGCTCACACACAAGATGCTTTCAATCCGAATACTTTTTGATGGTTATTGTGTCGAATCCATGTGACCGTATTTAATGTTTAGTATGGGGAAATCTTTCGCACTCGAATGACGCACCCTAATCCAGTGTTGGGGTTAACGCATTTAAAGTAACATGAGTTACGTAATCAGATTACTTTTACAAGTAACTTGTAAAGTATATTACTTTTTCATTTACAAAAAAAAATATGTTACTTTTTTTAAAAAGGTTTAAAAAGGCTGGGAGGTCTTCCCCTTATTGACTGACAAATCCTCCAAATCAACAGTGCAATAACTCAAATTATTATGCAAATCTGCAATAATTAAATGTTACATAATATAATCATAATTTAAAAATCCTTTTTAATAACCAGTTTCTTTGCTGCTGACCTGCTGTGATACAATTCAGCCATACTAGTGAACAAAAATGACTTTAGATAAACATAATAATGTTTGATTTTGTCCTTCTTTTTAATTGCTGAAGAGTGTTGAATTTTCTTCCTTATTTTTCCTTCCTTATGGAGTCTTATTCGTGTTACTGGTGTGAAAGGGCTTTTACGTTTACCAAAAATAACTTTTTATATTAAAAACAAACAAGCAAGCCCTTCCTAAATGAGAAAAAGTAACGCAAAACATTACTTTCCTTAAAATGTAACGCAAGTAGTTACATTTTTAGGGTGCAATGCAATTTAAACTTTCCACAGCGCTACCCTAAAAAAAATGCAATAAATTTTACCTGCACTAAAGTTCTTTTCCCAATACATTTGCCCTGACCTCAAAAATAAGTTAAGACTATTAGGACGTTCTGCAATATAAATATACTTTACATTGAGTTCCTTCCTGGGGATTGAAAAAAAAAAAATACATCAAGGCAAGTGATGTTTGAAAATATGAAAAAAATACCAAGGAACTTATGCTGAGACTCCAGACTGGCAGATAAGGCTGTTTGGCCAAGCGTGCCTTAGCTGGGGAAGGATTTTGGGCGTCTTGTCAAGAAGTCTTAGGGAAGCATTTCCTCTTTTCATATTTCATCTGAATGCAGCGTAGACTGTATGCGGTGGGTAGGGAACATATAAAGAGGCTTGCTTGGAGCTACAGCCTTTATGCGACCAAAGCTTTCAAAGGAAGAAGGTTGCTTACCGCACCAGGGTTTAATGGTACCCTGCTCGTCCTCTCTCCCGCACTCTCTCTCACTCTACTTTCCTTTCTTCTTTCTTTCTACTTAATCATGCCTTTACTTTCTATCTCTTAGCAAACCAAACCATACAATCACACAGTATAGGCCCTTGCACACACACACATGCGGGCCGTGTGCACTAATGTTTGGCTTTGATGTACCTATCTTCCTGTTTAAATGAGAGAGCAGGAGTTGGGGGGGAATGTAGATGCTGGTGGCTGGGAGGTTTCTGCGCATTATCGAGTCTTCTCAGGAAGCATGCTGGACGGGGAAAGTTGGAGATAGAGTGAGAGACTTCAACCAGCTGCTGTCGTTTTGCCCCAGATGAGTTCCCCCCTTAAAACTGATTTAATATTCAGCGTTCCTGCTGTTTTTGACCAGTTCCTTTCAGTGAGATTTCCTGTTGTTTGTGATTACCGGTTAAGGATTTTTAAGAATTTCTAGCTGAGCATATTTAGAACAACAACAAAAATGCGTAAAAATAGAAATTTCAGAAATAATGTTTTGAGATTTTGATTGCTTTTCCAGTTGACTATAATTGGGACACAATTCATAAATAAAACTTAAATAAATGAATACTGCACATGCACACAAAAAATCCTTACATGCATGTAATAGACATTTTTTGGTTTTGTTAATTTCAGTGAATTTTCCAGTCATTTGTAATGATCAAATGCTTTTCACCAATTTCTAACAGAGCACACAGAGAAAAATGTCAGATGACAGACATTTCAGTTTTATGTTATTAATTTCCATTATGTTTTACCAAGGATTTTTTTCTATCAAAGCAAATGTTTAAAAAGTACAAAATTGCAAACATTTTAATTACTTTTAAAACAAGATTTTATTCACTTATTTGAACTTAATGCAATCATATTATTGGATACACTTTTTTATTTTTTTTTCTACTCCGACTGAACTGTTAACATAACTCGAAAATAAAATTCTTATTATAGAAATTTAAATGCCTACAACACACACACACATAGCTACTGTAGATCAAATATGTGGTATTTTTGTAAAAGCCTATACCTTTTTCACTAACGACCCATCATCCAGTGTAACCTAGCATTAAACTAGCACTACTTCACATTTTATTTATTTCATTATTACTTTTCAGCATAAACATGCAAGTTAATTAGGCTCATTCTATATATAGCCTTATTCACAAAACTCGCTACATTTCTGGCCATGTTTAAATTGTTAACTCATTTGCATATGTATGTGATTCGAGTGCTAAAACAAAGATAGCGCATCGTGTGCAAATAAACAACGTTATCAGCAAGCACATTTTTCTTCTTTCTTTTAATATCTCAGTTTTTTATTTATTTATTTTTTCATTTGCATTGCTCTTTTTATATCTATCTTGGCAAAGACAGCCAAATCTCAACTGATTGACTTCATGCCGACTTTCTTTTTTTATTTCAGCCAAAGAAACACATGCAGGCGATGCCCTGCAAAAGAGGCCATCCATCCAAGTGGAAAAGGAAAACAAATACTCACGCCAGCTGCTGTTATCTCTGAAACCGCATTAAAATTGGCTCAAGTAAGTATGCAACAATGTGCAGACGTCACAGCTCATACTTCACAGCGTCCTTGTCTTTCGCCGGGGGTCGTGATCTCATTCCTATGGTTTCATAAGCAAATCCTTTCCCACAAATGGTAGCGACGTGCCTGATTTATTTGTCGAGTTTTGTAGGACGCAGGAAAAGCTCAGGTGAAGGATGAGAGCAGGGATCTTTAACCAACGTGGCGGACAGCACAATAACTCAGCGTGATTGATTTATGCGTGTGCTGTTTAGAGTTCTGTTTAAAATCTGCACTATTACACTTACCTTTGGCTCTCCCAAAGGAGCAAACCACGCATTTTCATGTTTACAGAGCGGAGGATAGAAGTTAGATCATCTCGAGCTGTGTCACACTGGCTTTAATGGGATCTGTTGGGTAGCTATTCTGGAACAAGTGTGTAGGAAAAGTGGAACTATTAGGATTTTATAAACGAGGATCTCCGGGCTGCTTTTAATAGTGGTGTATTTAATACTCGCCCCCTTTAAGAATAGATCAAGGTCATCGCACTGAAAATTGTCTTGTTTTCCACTACAGTGTAACTCATTTCTTGCTGTGTTAAGCAAAAACATTGCATTTTGTTGGACGAGTACACTTAATACAAGCTAGATTCTCTCAAAACGAGATTTAATATCTTAGTTTTACTTATTAAAGAATATTAATTTTGTATTTAAATATTGAAAGTCAGAAATGTTGCAGCGATAGATTTTGTATTTGGATGTGAAAGACTGAGGACCTACAAGGTCCAGCAGATTTTGTTTCCCAAAAATTTTCAGTGTATGAGGACCTATATCCCAGAATGCTTTGCTCTCATCATATCATCATAGGGTAGTGAAGCGACAGTGAGAATGATAAGGGTCACATTTAATGACTCTGTCCATCATCAAGTGGCATTTTGTTGGATTTTTATGAGCTTATTTTTGAAATTGATGGCCTGGATATGAATTCTCCATGTTTTTGTATGAACACACATGAATCTCTGGGGCTTTTTTATCAGTATTGAGTTTATGAAAAATCTGTTGAGTGAAATAAATGGATATGTTCAGAACAGCATACTAACATATATATATATATATATATATATATATATATATATATATAAATGCTTTTGCTGTATTTAACAGAGACAACAATGCTCATATTGGCTATGCATATGTAATTGATAACTTATTTTATTTTCCAAATGGTATTTAGAATGAAACAATAATAAATGTGAAATGTTTATTTTAAAGTATTTCTTTTTTATAGATTATTTTAGTAGATATGTTTAGATATATTACATGCAACTTATTAAAATTATTTAAAATAAGCTATATATGAAATATGTTTAAATATGTTATTTTAATAATGATTATATAATTATAATGATTCCTAAATTAAATAAAATATTATAAAATATAAAAGTTTCTGTTTATTTTTAAGATGCTAACACTCATACTAAGATCACATAAAAGGACTACAGTTTGAAATGTTTGTCTTTTTTTTTTCTTCTTCATGTACTACTATTAAAAAGCCACTAAAGTGTATACTGCTTACTAAGCTAGTACACCATCCCATTCAGAGCCCATGTATTTTGTCTGTTTTTACCTGACATAGAAATATTTGAGATTGAGGCCAGGTGTACAGCTAAATATTGCATCATGACATTTATTGTTGCGTGCATTATCATGTTTTGCTGTTATTTCAAGTTTCGCCATGTTGACACAAAATCCCGCTCGCTCTGCGAATGGCAAGCGCTGCAAATTATGTAAATCGAACACATGCACGATTAGTCAGAGCAAGATTAATTTAAACTAAATCTGGCAACCTTGAAACAAAGAAGGGTGCTCTACATGGCTGTTCGCTTTTGTGTGTGAGAAATCTTTCCCCCACGTGCGCAACTCATCAAGGCGAAAAGAGACCTTGCGAGTGTGTCTGTGTGTGTGTGTTGCAGGGGGGAGTGATGTTCCTTATTGCCCTCTGAGAGCTAATCACCACAGTGTGAGAGATAAATCCAAGCTTTAGATAAAAGCAAGACTCATTGTGCATAACAAACCGTAAGCAGACCTCCTCCTGCCTGCTTTCACTTACTCACTGCTGACAGCACACACCCACCTGCAGACCCTCCTGATCTCACACCGGTTCTGCTGCATGTCCCGCACTGCTTAGGTCAGACTGGAAGTAAGGAAGCTGCTTCTAGATCAGTGCAAAATGATTGGTTTCCTCAGCAATTGCTCCTGTTCTGCAAAACACCACCTGGTCGCATGGCATAAACATAGGTACACTTTTTAGCAAGACACAAAATACGTACCTATTAGTACAAGTACATATTAGTTTCCATATGCAGTTTTCAAAATAAAAGAACACTGGAGGCAGTAAAAGTCTGACATCTTTTATTGCTTTGCACACAAATTTACAGAGTTTCGTTTAATAAAGCATAATTTTGGCACACTTACTTGAAGAATATCGTTATGACTTCAAAACTATAATATTAATATTAATATGTTGGGATATTTGAAAACTGATGCTTTTGAATGTTAGCATCACACATATCCAGCTTTATATCTATGGGTTTTTATAGAAGGTAGGTTTGTTCAGAAGCTCACATAGTACAGAGATGTACTTAAGAGGCGAGGAGCTCCATCCTAGTCTCACGGCAATTCGTACATATTTTACGAGGTGGCTAATTCGTACAAATTTTTGCTAAATCGTTCGTATTTTACGAGTGACCTACACCTAACTCCGCCCCTAAACCTACCCGTCACTAGGGTTTAGACAAGGGCTGGCAACTCCAACGCTATCTCACGAGCAAATCGTACATATTCGTACGAGGTGCCAAATATGTGCCAATTCGTACTAATTCGTACGACCTCACTCGTACGATTTCGTACGATTTGTCTAAAACCACGTGATGGGTAG
>JAUMHR010000090.1:4645591-4659053 GCA_032361145.1 Enteromius fasciolatus
AAAGTTGCTTAAATATCTTAATTTAACTAATGCCTAGTCCTGGCTTAAGCTAAGCCCTGTTTGTGAAACCGGGCCATGAAGTCAATTATGAGAAAGTCAAATTTTGAAAAGTTTTAGCAATTCTAATACAGTTACAATTATGAGATACATCGCAAAATTGCAAATATGAGATATGTAGTAACAATGAGAAATAATGCAGTAGCTGTGAAATTATGAGCACGATTATAAGCTTTGAATTGACAGTACTGATATATACAGTCAATTATAAGTTATGTTGCAATTAGGAACATGGAAATTCTGATATAAACTCAATAATGAGAATAAAGTTACATTCTGAAAACAAAAACATCAATTATGAGATGTGCCAGTGAGCTATAATGTCACTGTTGCAATTTTGAAATACAAAGTCAATTATGAGACATAAAGTTACAACTGTGAGTTATGAAGTCACAATTAAGAGATATAACTGTACATAAGTGACATATATAAGAAATAAAGCCAATTAAGATAACTATAAGATGTAAAGCCTATTATGAGAAATAGTTCAAGTAGGCAAATTTGTTGCAATTCTAAATGAAGTTTTTGCAAATAAACTAGTTTGAGCGGAGCAGCGGACGATTAATCACAGACACATCCTTACTTTGACTCGTCTGCCTAACGTTACCTCTGCGAGGATCCGATTCCTCAGCCTGTCTTTTAACTATCTGCTACCGTTCAAGCTCATCGTTCAGCCCGTCCTTCCACGAGTACCCACGGCTGCTAGCAGAGACCACAACAACACGGTTTGTAATAACTTTCCCGGCAAGACGCCAAGACGATCCAGCCCTGCTTTCAGCTAGCCACCGGATTCCCACGGTAGCGCGGATCAGGCCGGCGCCGCCAGATGACGTCATAAGCAAGCCGTATATCCACGATGCCAGCACGGCATTTCCTTTCACTTCCCATGGTCACGTAATGTATTTTACGCACCAATTCACTTAATTTCAGGTTAATTTATTTATTTAGCAACGGTTCCTTTTGTTTATTACTATTGTTGTATATTATTTACTGACTGGAACCGTTTAACTATTTGCCTGTCTCGTCCCACCACCAAAGAGGCAGCCCAACCCCTTACCTCCGCAGAGGTCTTTCTCTCGCCTATCCCACCTTTATGGAGGTTCACCACCTCCATTAAGGTTTTGCAGCACGCCAAATACGTTAAACTTCATCCTTCTAAAGCTACAATTGTGAGCTAGAAGTGACAATTATGAGATATAAAGTTGGACATTTTAAGATATAAAAACAATAACGAGAAATAAGGTAGATATAAAATCTGATATGATATATAAAGTAGCAATTGTGAACTAGTACCTTGTAACAAAGTTGCAATTCTGAGACATAAAGTCTATTATGAGATATAATGTTGCAATTATGAACTAAAATATCAGATAAAAAGTAGAGTTAAAAAGTCTGATATATACACTGATATATATATATATATATATATATATATATAGTCAATTATGAAATGTTGCAATAATGAGTTATGGGTTAAGAAGTCACGGTTATGATAAAGTTAAAACAGTGAGCTATAAAGTCATTGTTGCAGTTTTAAAATCTAAACTGAATTATGAGATATAAAGTTGCAGTTATGAGCTAGGAAATGACAAATATGAGATATAAAGTTACAATTTTAAGATAAAACCTCAATTATGGGAAATAATGTAGTTTTTTGAGATATAATATTAGATATGACATATAAAGTGTGCAGTTGTGATCTTTCAAGTAACTTAAAAAGTTGCAATTCTGAAATATAAAGTCAATTATGCAGTCATGTTGCAATTATGAACTAAAACATCAGTTAGGTGGAATAAAGTTTAAAAGTAGAGTTAAAAAGTCACTGATATATAGTCAATTATTAGTAATAAAGTTGCATTTTTGAAATATAGTCTCAATTCTAAGGTAATTCTAAGATAAACAGTAATTATAATAAGAAATTAAGTTATTATTTTGAGATACAAAAACACAGTAGTGTGAGGAATAAAATCAAAGTGATAATAAATGTGACAACTAGCCCCAGTCTCCCCTGTAGGATCTTGTCAGCTCAGAAAACCTTTTGAATCTACATTTGCTATCGTCCAGATCCGACACATGCTCCACAGTTCATTTGAGATCAGGATTTACATGCAGGGATCTTGTCCTAGCTAAGAAATGAGACACACCTTCGATCCAGAGCTCAAGGAAGCTCTGTTATGTGATCTTCTAGAGGGTGATGCTTGTTGTTTGCGGATGCCCAACCTTATGGCTAAACATAATTAGGGAGGATTAGCAGATAAACAGCCTTGTCTCATTATCGCTCCGCCGCATGTCTATCTCACCCAGATTTTAATTACGCTCAACCAAGGGGCCTGATACTCCTTCTGAAAGCATTTGACCTTCAAAGAGCCCTCCATGTCACCAAAAACCCAAGCAGATTTGGTCTCCTTCTGCATCCGCTCTCTGGCTGAGGTCGCTGTAGGGGGTAAACCATGAATTCACCACACAGTTTATGTCTTACAATGTGACAGTTATAAATAATAGCATTGGTGAGCGTTCCTTGTGTATATCTATATGTGTGTGTGCGCAGCTGCCGTAATGAATGGGGAACACTAAAGTGCTGATTTCCTTTTCTCTTTCTTGTGTTTTACGCAGTGAAGACCATCGATTATGGCTTAAAGGGGACATTGATTTTACCTTTGTGTCCTGCCTGTTTGACTCCCTCAAATTCTAACTGCACCTCTTTACTCGTTCATATCTCTCTCTTTTGCGCTCCCTCACTCTATTTTTTTTTTTCACACTCTCTCTCTCTCTCTCTGTGGAAATCCTTCTGACATATTTCTGGCCTCTTATCTGTTGCTTCCAGTTGGCTTTGCCTGGTCGGCAGCCAGTGAGGAGGTGACATGTTAGAGGAGCCTTTATAATTCACCAAACATATCCTCCCTAGAGATCTCATTCCTCTTTCTAAAAGCGAAAAAAAAAGAAGGTTTAGGTCGTCATCGCCTGTCTGTAAAATATATCCTTCACATCATTTATGGACAGAATCTCTGTTAAATTTTCCATTCTTTCCAGGAATGTGTTCGAAGAAAGTGGCCCAAAGGAGACATTTAGGGACGGGCGCTCGTATGGATTTAATAATTCTGTTGGGCGGTAAATCGTGGGTTTCTGCAATTAACCTCTGTTTTAACCCTCTGTGTCATTTCCAATTTCCCAGACAGAGCTGTCCCATATTTGTCATCGCAGGAACATGGTAGCTCTCCAAATACACATTTTTTTTTAATGTATCTGCCAACCATTTGGTTAAAACATTATCGTAATGTTGAAGACAAGTTTCTTGAAATTTGGTAATTTAATTGTACATAAATGAAAGGACACTTGCGTTGCTCTGTTGCTATTTCCTGCTCCTATTTTAATAAAACTAGTAATACAAGTAAAGTAGGGCATACATAATTAATAATTCAGTTCCAATGCAATGAAACACACAAATCTGATCAAATGTTAATCAAATGTGCTACTGTTTTAACACTATGGTCATTTTACTGGGTCTTTGAAATGTATTGTGTTTTTTTAGATAGATAAACCTAGAGTGAGTTATATTTTAGCAGTCAAACATTTGATTGATGACTATATAAGAATCATTCTAATATTCATAAGTTTCAGGGCAATGGAATTGAAAATTGTAAACACGGCTCGGCAGGCAGTGGATCCAAGTGCAACGTTTTATTATCAGAATCATAGTCGTACATACGATGGTCATCAGGGGCAGACATGTTAACAGTAGATAAGCACAAACAGTACCGTAAGACAGGCAAGGGGTCAGGATAACCGGCGAGAATCGTGAGCGAGAGTCCAGGCTGAGTTCGGGGCAGAAAGCAATGATCAAAGGTCCAGGTCCAGCCGGGGGTCGGGGCAACAAGCAAAGTTCAGAGACGAGATAAACAATCCAGGTAATAAACAAGGTCAGTCCGAAAGGTAATCCAAAGAGTGCTTAGAGTTGTCGTAAACGAGCAAAACTTCACAAAGAACTGCAGTCCGTGAGTCCCTTAAATACAGCAGATAATGCCGAACACCTGTGACGGAAATCCCCACAGGTGTTCGGCCAAAACAGGTCCAGGTGGGAACTCGTATTCCGGAGATGGTTCCCGCTGATGACGGTCGGACAGCGCCACAGAGGTCCGTTCTGTTACAGAAATAATGAAAATAAGATGCAATTTAAAGTTCTGTCGTGTTTTAAGACGCATTTTGAGAGTCTGATAGTCAAATGCTTTAGTTTAGCTAGCTTGTGTTGTTTACATAGAAGAACTCCGGAAAAGCAGAGCAAGTGGAATGCAAAAAAAAAGACGTGTTCTGTTTGAACGCTTCTCAATATTGATTGTCAAGTGAGATGAAAGCAAACTCTTCTTAGAGATCGCATGCCATGAAAAGGCATCAGGATTTGATGCCTGAGAGGTTGAAAAAGTCTGTGTGAGGAATCAGGAATGGCCTGGAACTGACCGTAGAACATGATGAAAACAGCGGGAATTTTCACCTCTTAAAATGTCAAAAAATACGGATGAAATGTCAAGAGAGAAATCATCGTATTTTTCATTCAACACAACATCCAGCTTTTGAACAACCATAGGCAAATGCAACTGGCACTGAGCAGGTTTCAAATTGCACCCATCCAATAAAGCTTTCGATATTTCTATTGTATTATGGCTACAAATGTGGTTACAGATTTTGCCAAGTGAATACATTTATTGTAATGGCCATCAAAAGATGACTAAGGTATCCTCAAAACTTTAGATTGCACCTGCAGCCAATGGTCACCATCAAATGCCCATCTCCATTTCAAAGGTGCCATTGCAATTTGCTTATGCAGCTATTTATCCTACCTCAATTTAATTAGTGATGGTCTATAGTGCCGGTGAGGCGTTTGAAAAACAACACTGTGAAGTTGGTTGCTCCAGGCCATAATAATGTATCACCAAATGTTTATAGGCCAATAGACCATTAATTCTCAGTCTTGCAGTTGCTTGCTGCTGACCCATGCAGAAAAAAACACAAGCTCTCACCTCACTATTAAACCTGCTTCTATTTAGTTATCTGATCAGGTTTACGCTTTTCACACCAGTGAAATAGATTAATTTTGCTTGCTATGCGGCAAATAATAAAGTCTTTAATAAAGTCAAGTTGATTTAATGATTTGAAAAAAAAAAAATATATATATATATGGTTTATTTGAATGCACCTGTAAAGGACAATTGAAAGATTGCATGTACAGATGGTTGGGATGTGTTTTTTGCAATAAAACAACAAATTACAATCAAATTACAGATTTAGTCAGCCTGTCCTCCAACCAATACACCCGTATAGGTCGTTTGTCCAAATCACTGAAACACGACCCATCAGAGCGTATGCTACAATTGCGCCCCTGTCGGCAACAGAACATGTTCATACATTCTGTACTCTTTTATCTGGGTCATAATTCAGGTTTTGTGCATCTCAGTTGGTAGCATTTTGTATTATACATGTATGTAATCATGTGACCAAATCATGGGTTTGACCCAAAATAACAGATGTTTTACATAAAATGCATATGCACTATAAATCATGATTTTTCACTATTTCTGTAAGGGGTAGCTTTAGGAGTGGGTAGGTGTCGTTATAATTCAGTAAGTAAAATATGTACGTATTACCATGAAATCGGTATAAAAAGTCCACACATTGCATTTAAATAAACAAGCTTTTTGATTGGTAATGACAGTCATATGTCATTTCACAACGACAATTTTTACGCCCACTATGCCCACAGAACTTTAAAACCCAAAAATCATAATAAGGTGCTCACACAAACGACCTATAGAGTCATTTTTTGTTGGAGAACAGGCTAGATTTAGTTAGTCTTTACCCTAATATTGAAAACATATATTTTTGTTACAATATTGCCAATTACTTTGTATAGTTTCAAGGAAGAACCGATATCACACTCAGTGGTGGGGTTTCTTTCCTGAATGGTACGAATAGTACTGGTTGCTATTTGCCAATATATGAGCTAAATGAGGCTAGTCCACGTAAACGTAAATTAGCAGCTTGTCAAATACAAATTACCTGCTTCTATCATCTGATCGTGGTTGTATCTCATTATTAGTGCTATTGGATCTCAGAGCTGCGTTCGACACTATTGACCACAAAATTGTTTTGAATAGACTAAAAAAACTCTATTGACATTAGTGGAATTTCCTTAGCATGGTTCAAATAATACTTATCTGACCGCTATCAGTTTGTAGCAGTGAATGAAGATGTATCATATCGATATGTAATAATCTAGAACACTGTCTAACACTTGATGGCTGCTCAGTCAATTCTTCTTCATCAGTTAGGAACATAGCTTTCAAGTTAAAGATTGCTATCAAACAGCAAACCTATGTTTCTAGCATCTGTAAAACTGTATGTGCGTGGTCCTCCGGAAATTAGATTATCAAACGTCATTTAAAAACCTTGTTAATTACTTTTAAAGCCCTGAATGGCTTAGCTCCTCAGTACTTGAGCGAGCTCTTATCACATAGTGCTCTGCCGCGTTCTCAAAACTCATTTGATGACACCTAAAATATCAAAATGTGGCAGATCTTTTTCCTGTTTAGCACCCAAATTCTGGAACAATTTACCTAATACTGTTCGGTAGGCAGGCACACTATGTCAGTTTAAAACTGTCAGTTTAAAGTTAATGTTTTGGAAAAAACATGGTTTCGAGAGGATCGCGAACTAAGTAATCACGCACGGCTGGTAGCCGGTTCCCTAACCATCCCTTGTTTATTCACACACAATAAAATCACTTCCCCTTTACTATAAATTCGCCCAGCTTCATTGTTCCCACATTTCGCTTTATGCATCCCTCCTCCACCCTTTCTCCGCCTTCTACCCTATTTCACACCTTGCGGGAGGGGCAGACGGTGAACGAGCCAAACGCCGAACCCTTACCCTCTCTAGGGTTCCATCCTCTAGGGTTCGGAGTTCGCCGTTCTCCCGGCTCGCTCCCCAGACAGCTCGCCAAATTTGCTTACTATCTCATTACAAGGAAGCGTGAACTCTTGAAATCTAAATTAAAGACACATCTCTTTACTCTGGCTTACACAACACATTAATACACATTTATTAATAAAATCTGTTAAATGATTGTTAGGTTGCATTAATTAGATCACCCGGAACCAGGAACACTCCCCTTAACACACAATGTACTTGTTATATTGTAAAAAGAATGGCATCTACGCTTATATCACTCTGTCTTATTCTGTTTCTCAGTCCATATCCAGATCAGATGGTCTATCAGCACAAAGAGATGATCTTCATCGGAGACCAGAACACCTAGATGAGCTCCGTGGACAAATCACCAAAATGCACTTGTGTTTAAAATTGAACTGGAAATCAAGTGCTGGGTGTCCGGCCAGAGGAGAACTGGCTCCAACTAAGCCTGGTTTCTCCTAAGGTTTTTTTTTCTCCATTCTCTCATGGATGGGGTTTTAGTTCCTTGGCGCTGTCACCTCTGGCTTGCGTAGTTGGGGGCATTACAGAGATGTCTCTGCATTTAATAAATAAATAGTTTAATCTCGTCATCATACATTACCAGCACTCTATTTTCCTATTTGATAATGTTCAGTGCTTTGCTAAAATCTGTATTGTTAAAAGCGCTATATAAATAAAAGTGATTGGTTGATTGATTGATAAATCAATGTATGGGGACCACTGCCAATGTTAGTGTGGTAATGAATGTAGGAGAAGAGGAGAGAAAACTTGTGTGTGCACATTAATAAGCTGACTAGAATTTTGATATCTCTTTGTTTCAGATGATGAGAAAGATGAGAACTCCTGGCCAGCCTTGTGGACAGAATGTCAAGATAGGAAAAACAGGCATCCTTGGTTAAAGTGGAGGGACAGAAAGTTAGGTAGATCTCAGCAGACAAGCAAAGCTGATATAAACAATTGAAATTCATAGTCTAACTATGCAAATGAGAGTTAAGTCTCAAATGTGCATTAATATAGAACATTTACACAAATTACTTTATGGTAATGTTAGTTATCAAAACTATTCTCCTTTAACTTGCTTTTCATAATTTTTTTAGCCATGGTATCAGGACTATAAACAGTTTATTAAAAACATTTGAGTTAATTGTGGCCCTGTTCAGCAGATATCATTGCAAATATAGATACAAAACTTTTATGATGATGCTAATTAGCTTTCTTTACTTCCAGGTTGTGCTGTCTGCAGCGCAACAAAGTCAACTGGTATCCTTATAGAAAAAAGAGTGTCCATATCTGATGAATGCGTGTACTTTAAAAGCCAGTCCTCAAATGCAAACAGATCAACATCTCTGGTCTCTTTGAGGAATAAGATATGAAGACACAAGATATCCAGGGCACACAAAATGGCCTACGAGCTCACTAAAAAGGGTGGACAGGATTTATTTGGAAATTTGATGAGAACTGTGTCAGAGACTGTGTTGGCTGAGACAGATGCTGTATTTAAAACTGCATACTATCTTGCAAAGATGAGCCGATCTTTCACTGATCATGACAATCTTATTGAGCTTCAGGAAAAAAACTGTGTCAATATGAGCACTAGTCTGCACTCAAAGTATAGTAGCACAAAAATTGTGGAACTAAAGAAATGCAGAAAAATATAGTTCACATTATTGTGTCCTCTTCAAGCAAGTTGTCAGTTCTCAATGATGAGGCTACATCTCTCAGTCACAAATCTACCGTGATTGTCAACTTGAAAGCCTCAGTGGATGGAGATACTCCTGAGTTAGTGTTCCTGGAGCTGGTTGAGCTGGAGAGCCAAAGGGCAGGGGATATACTGTAGAAGATGCTCTACTTATCTCTTACTATGCTCTTACTTTTGGACACTGCAGGTTTCAGTGAAGAGAGTGGCTTCAAAACAACTGGGTCTCTTTTGTTTCTGATGGATGCTAGGTAAGAATTCTGGAATGGCCACCAGGCTGATTTAAAGGTACCCCAACCTCTTTACATGGCACTGCTTGAACCACCGTTTGGAAATGGCTGTGTCTGATGCTATGGATGAGGTTCAGGCAGTCAACCACTTCAAAGCATTCATGGAGAAGATCCATGATCTCTACAGTCAGTCCAATAAAAATTCACAAGAGCTACAGGAAGCTGCACAAGAAGTGGGCTCACAAGTCTCACAAGGTGAGTTTTAAGTATGCGATGGGTGGCCAGCAGCTTCCATTCTGTAAAGGCTGTGTGGAGATCGTATAAATCACTTAACAGGCATTTTGAAAATGCTGCAGGAGATCAAACGAGAAACAGCAAAGAGAGACAAATTTACAGAGGTCTGGCATGTCGTATGCGAAGCAAGACATTTTTGTGTGACCTTGGACTCATATGTACGATGCATTGTCTGAACTTGCAAACCTGTTTCAGGAACTTCAGGCTCATTCAATCTCACTCTTGAGAGCAGACCATCTTCTAAAGTGCACCAGCAGAGTGCTGCCATCATTTAAAGACACCCCGGGAGAGAAATATGAAAAAGCACTGACAGCACAGGCTTTGGGACATTTTGCATCAGTACCCCTGGAGTTAAATGCAAAGCTCACACCAATCAATGCAAAGCGGAGTCTAATCAACAACTTGGAGAAGTGCCTCTCATTTAAAGATGAAATGCTTCATGATTTTAGCGTTCTGGACACAAGCAACTTGCCATCAACACCTGGCATACAGTATGGTGAGGCGCAAGTAAAATGACTGTTTAGGAGGTTCAGTCTTTTTGAAGAGCTAGCAGTTAATGGTATGATTTCATTGAGCACCCAGACGGTGAGCCTGGAAACTTAAAACCACTCATACGATTCATACAAACCATCCTGTGCAGCACTGCCGAGTGTGAAAGGGGCTTCAGTCTCATGAACAATGTATATACACGGACAAAAGATCTGCACTGTCATCGTTCAACGCAAGTCATTTGATGATGATCAGCATCAATGGGCCACCTTTAATACTTTTTGAGCCAAGGATTTACATTACAACATGGATGAGAAGCCATCGCTCTGCTACGCAAGCAAGGAGGCAATGCACACCTTAGATTCCTGAGTACAAACATATCTGTAAAGCTCTGTAGATTACCTGGCACATTTTGTGTTCTCATAATTCAGTGCATAATATTCTGTGATGAATAGCTGTTGGTGATAGAACTGTACAAATGTTCATTGTTGATGCTGCGACCCATAAGCCTCCGTTTTCCTTTATTGTTAATAATAGTTCCAACTTGCACTCCTAAATGTGCATTGGAAATTGACAGCTCATAAAACTTGCTAACATGTTGATAACACATAAGCAGTGTTTCAGAATGCTCTCAATTGCATTAATGAATCAGAATGGGGCTGGGGTGGGAAACATATATTTATAGTATACTCAATACAAAAAAACTAGCCTACACCACTGGACTCAATGTTAAAGAACATTTTGTTTGTGTTGGAACAGTTTAATGCTTCAGTGACACTTTGTATATTCAAACAAAAGCCTACACAGATACTGCAAGTTGTGTGAAATGAAGCAATGTCTTTACAAGACATGACCCCTTATTGCTGATTGGCTACAAGTGTGTTTTGGGACTCTGTCTGACCCTGTGGTCAAAAGCGTTTTTTCAAAAATCAATTTAAATGTTTCATGCAGGTCTATTTTTTGAAGGGCTATTGGATTAACTCAACATAGATAGCATGGGATCTTCCGAAAGGTTGGACTTCATCATTCATTCATTCATTCATTCAGTCTTTTGTCAGAGCGGATTAGAAGGAAACATAAAATGGATGGACCCTTAATTAACTCTGTATCCTCCTTTAAAAGCACCTTAAGATTCACTCCGACAAAGAGCAGATATTCAACACTGCCCTCTTAAGATTTGCTGGTAGCCATGACCAATGGCGGAGGCATTCACAAACACATAATTGTGCTATTGTTAACCACCTTCCAGATCTCCATGTCTCTGAAAACACATTCTTTGTGTTTCCCCCTGTTTAAGAAAAGCCATTAAAATTGTCAGAAAAGCACCGGTGGAAAATTTGCGGCTTGCTTTCAGCCACATTTTCTAAAAGAGCGGCTCTCCACCTTGTCCTAATCAACAGCTTCTATGAAAACGAGCCTCTGCAGCCAGGAATGAACCCGCTGGTCTTTCTGTGCAAGCTCTCGAGGTACGGCAATATTGGTTACATTCTGGGATAAGTCTGCAAAACCAGCAATTAAATTTTAATCCATAACAAAGACGTCCTCGCTGAATAAATCAGGAGCTGGGTAATTGACTTGAGAGTTGGAGAACTGGATGCCAATGGTTTCAGGCTATCTCATTGGCTGATGGCAGCACAGTTGGAGAGATAAGAGAAGTGGTTAGCAGGCCCTCCAGTCAAAGCCCGCAGGCACGCAACACTCCGCAGTTGTCGGAGAGAATGAAATGTGACTTATCTGACTGACGGCTAGTTAGATGACGAATACAATTTCAATATTGATTGAGAAGAAGAACAAAGCAGAGAAAAAGCAGGATAGAAGTCACAGAGGAAGCTGTACAATTCAACGTGTACATGAAGGTGAAGGTTGCTAGATTTTTATTATCAAAATACTTTTTGTAAATGGTTTGTTGATGCTCGACTACTACAAGTCTGCCTACTACACCAAAAGTAGGTTCATATGTGTATAGTATCTATAATATTTAGTGCTCTCAAACGAGAGCATCCAAAATAAAAGTTTTTGTATATATTTATATTCATATAAATTATATTAGATATAAATATTTTACACATACATAAACTTAACCTAATTTTTTCAATATATACATTGATGTGTATTTATATACATAATCGCAATTAATCGGTTGACAGCACTAATAAAACTTACAGTAGTAATAATAATAAAATTGTAATATGTACACAAAAAACTATATAATACACATATGAATACATACAGTGTATATATATATATATATATACAAATAGAGAGAGAGAGCAAGATAGTATTAACCAAGAAAGTATTAACTGTATATTAACTGTATCGTTAAAAGTATGAATGAAATGTACATAATTATTTACAGTGTTTTACTCATATGTGTGATAAAAATAATTTAGAACAGAACTAATTGTCAAATTAGTTGCTTGCATTAGTTTTAATCGAATTAATTAGATATGCAATAAAATCAACCAAATTCAATTACCTCATATTGTACATGGTAGTGTCTATTCAAACAGAAAATATGTTTTTGTACTAGAAGCATGTAAAAGCCTATGCATACTAATAGGTTCACATTAAATTCCCATGCTGATTTGCCAAATCTACTCAGCCCCATCCTTTAAAATTAAAGCAATTAATGCCAAAACAAACAAACACTGTAAAGTCTACAGTACAACTACACTACAGTATTTATTTCAAAGGGAAGCTTTGGACAGAATTTCAGTTGAAGAAAGAGTTGAATGCAAGTTTTTAATTTAGTTTTTATACTTTTTGCTGGCTGTCAGTTGAGTAAACTTTTGTTTATTAAGTGCTGCTGCTTGGACGTTTTTCTTTTTTTTTTTTTTGCAAGATGACTGAGCGTCACATAAGCGTATTATTGTAATAGATGACTCTACGTGGATCCCACTGCAGTGACTTTGACATTTTAGAGTACGTTTAGCATTATGTGTAATATGCTTATCTGCACATCTCCTCCCAGCTAATTTAAAGATGTGCTGAACCTCTGACAAGACACTATTCAAGGCCTTGTTGAAATTTTACCCTTGTACTTTGTCTTAAATGAAATACACTGCTGACACAGCAGGTTTCTTTCAGCATATTTTAAGGCTTCCCTATCATATTCCCATAAGTTAAAATCACCTCTAGGGACGTACATTTACTTTCAAACTATGTTGACTCAGGTTCATTTTCTTCATAAATCACGTTAATGTCTACAAAGAAACTTAATATACCTTCATCTAAGGCAATGGTCACATGCGATAAAATCCATGTAGTGTATGCACATTCTTATTGTTTAATGTGAAAATGTACTGGTGTATTGCAGTGGTTAGCGGTTTCTTGGTGGCTTTCTGCTGTTCATGCACATTACGGAGCAGCGTTGTCTCATGGGATATCATATTATGGACATTGATCTTTTTGTGAGAAGGGCTCTTGACAGCAGGAGGTGACAAAACCCTCTGGGAAATATTATCCTCTGCTCCTGACATCACAGCATTGACAGTTTGCATTAGCATCACTGCTGGTGTCGTGTGTAGGCAGCACAATGAGTAAGGAAGTCAAGTCAAGTCATTTGTTCTAGTGATTTTCAAGAGTATATAAATATAAATGTGCATATGTATTTATGTATGAATTCATCAAAGTACTGTCTAAAATTGTTAACTGTAGCTATATCTTGCATAAATCTAAAATCTCTCTCTGTATCATATATATGTACTACTTAATAATAATGAATATATATACATAT
>JAUMHR010000090.1:4739059-4750832 GCA_032361145.1 Enteromius fasciolatus
ATATTTTAATGTACATAAATAAATATATATATATATATATATATATATATATATATATAAACAATAATTATTATTACCATTAATATTATTACATCTTCAAAACACAAAAATACAATTGAATAATGCATTATTGTTATTGTGGTTTATTAATAACGATAATAATAATCATCATCATTTTTCCATACCAACAAATCCACCTGCATTTGCATATTTGCTAAAAACTTTCCAATTAATTTCTGATTACTTAGCAATAGAGCAACATATTGGCTCTGTGTTTTCCTTGATGATATATTGAGTTTCTGCACTTATACGGGCCTTCCTTTGTATCCTGTCATATCTGCTGGCTGCCTGATCTAAGCATCTTAAAACATTGACAGCTCAGTAATATTTTGGGGGCTTTTGTGCTCTTTATCCCAGACTGTGCAAAGGTGTAAAATGACTCATCAAAGCCGTCACACCTGTCTGTTTTTCTCCCCTCTGTCTACCTAGCCGAACTGCATGCATACAGCCTCCCACAGACATTCCTGTGGACCGGTTCTCCAGGGAAGCACACAATACAGGCAAAGTAAAGTTCACAGAAGCCCTAGAGGAGCCACCTGTAGGATGTTTTATGCTAATTCGAGCCATGTCGGACGAACGCTTTCTCCCTCTGCCCTCCCTGGAGAGATGGCAGACATCATCACTGCCTATCACGGTCGCTCTGAGAACTCTTTGCTTTGTGCTGCTGTCGGCTGACTTCTAACACAGCGTGAACCAAACCACAAACCAATTTCAATACAGCTTTTTTTGGTATTGCCAGAAATAACTTTTAATCTCGTAACTTTTGTTGACTGACAGGGTGTCAGTTTGTGCAGTAGGTGAAGGTTACATCGTTTCGCCATTAGGTGGCGGGAGGGGTCTGTGAGTAATCACTTAATTGTTGATTCCAACCATTCGTTCAAAAGCATTGATTCATTCAGCAGCCTTTATGAGCGAGCCACTGTTTCATTTACATATCAGCTGCCGTTTTGCAGAACTCCCACGCAGCATTTTTTAAAGCCATAAACAAAACAAATGATGAGGTAGGTAACCTTTAGTTTATGGATAACACACAGCTTGACCAGTAGTCTACTGACTCTCAAACAAATGACCCTGTGGTTTTTATGAATAATTTCAAAACTGAGTTACCATTTTAATTCAGTCTGTTACAAATTTGATTCCTTCACAGAACATTATAATATAGGCTATTTTCTGAGCATCCATATGACAATGAGTGATCTGGACTGTGACCTAAAGTGTAAGAGTTAAACTAAAATAGAAATAAAATGTAAAATAGTTTACAACTGGATTCTTTGAACTGTACAAACGTCCCATTATTTCAGAAGCAATGCAGCTGTGCTGGTATATAGATACACAGTATATATATGTCTGTCTGGATCAGAGAGGCGTCATAATCCCTTCATCTGCTCAGAGAACTTTCCTACTCCCTAAAAACATAATTTCCACCTGAGAGAAAACGCATATGAATAGATAACAGGATTTCACACAGCAAACAAGGACTTTATCTCCTTCAGAACAGAACTCCAGCATACAGGAGAACACGGGAACATTCATTATTTCAATGTCCAGCTTGCTAACACCTTAGATCCTTATTAATAATACGGGTTAAGAGAGTGCTGTATTTCAATTACCCTTCTCATCTGCGCAGTCAGGGAGATGTAAACCGTAGGACGCTGCAGCAGATCTTTCAGATCTGTGCACATGAATAATAGAGAACCCAAAGCTGTATTTTCTAAAAGTAAATGAATAAATCAGTCAGTTTTAATGCAGCCGCTTTGTATTTGTCATACTTTAAAATGAAGTTGCACTTCATTTGACTGTGGTTTACATTCTTTGCGGATATAATATCATAGCTAAAACATCTGCTCATTGTTTGGTCATTATAATTTCAAGTTCTGTTGTTTTTCATTTATCCCATCTGGATGCTTCTGCATTTGATTTTAATGTTTCATTATCTAAATGACTGACACCAAGGACCTCAAAGGTCAGTATTTGGTGGACAAAACCATTTAGGCCTTGCTTATAAAAAAAAAACACTAAAATAATTGCATGATAATATTCAAATGAACTGTACATCACAAATCTTTTTGAGAAACATATAGGCTGTAATTACTGCACACAGAACATGTTTACTCCAGTTCTAATGATTTTTGTAATTCACAGAGTGCTCAGTCTGTGATTGACAGCAGCAGTAAGTAAACGTGACAGCAGGGTTTAGCTAATTGTCATTTCAACAAAACATTAAAAACAATAACTGTAGGTTCACGAAATCTGAGTACACAAAACTTCAGTCACTCACATGCTCACATGGGTCATTCAAGGATATGTATGATATTCTAACTGAGTAGGTTTAACTTTTGCATCTGTTTTGCATCTGTTTTTTTTTTAAAGCCACCGCCAGATTTTGATTTTCACCTAAATTTGACAGCCTATATTTTCTGCTATGCATATATAAACATATTATATGGCAAAATAAAGAACCAAGCCTCTGCTTTCAAGCACAAAATAAAGTTATTTCTATCTTCATGTGTTCATGTTGTTTCATCAATTGAAAGCAGATAGGTTTCATCAGAAATACAACATTTACAAAAAACTGAGGACTGTGTTTTTGTATCAAGAAAAAAACATTTAGATATCACATTCTTTCACCTGTAAATAATTATATGAATAAATAACATTGCATTCAATAAACAGAACAAACAGACACACAAACATACACGTTTATGCACACACACTTAAACACACACACATACAGTAAATTCAGGCTACATATAGACATATGTACAATACCTATATATACGCACATACTCTATTTATATATAGATCACACACACATTCATATTCATATCGCCGGGTACCAAAATAAATTTGTAGCCAATCAGCAGTGAGGGGTGTGTCTACTCATAGGGCGCTCAATGCACAGGACAGATATTAGTCGAGCCTATTACAAAAGAGGAAAATGTCTGCAGAATGATAAGGCAAGAATTAGGGCCGTGTTCACTACTCACTGCACTTGGATGGGTAAAATGCAGAGCACAAAGTTTGAGTATGGGTAATCATACTTGATCTACATGTCACATGTGTGACGTTTCATAGCAGAGCTATAAATTTAAGCGTTTTCAAAAACAGTGAAAGGATTGGTCTGAAGTAAGTACTGTAATTTAAAAAAGTATATTCGAAATTTATGAATTTGTGTAATCCATTTCATTGTCATGTGACCTATCACTTTACTGTCACTGTCACAAACCCTCTCCAGCTTTGATCGTAAAGTGTCCACCGGAAGCGCATTTCAGAAATCTAGCCAGAAGGTTAAAGTAATTTGATTACTTTTTTGATTATTGTTTTGATAAATCCACATATTTTTCAATGCGAAAGTAAGCTGGGTTTCTGTGAATGTGTGAGATTTCCAGTTAGGGAAATAACAACCTGATCTCACGGCAATTCGTACATATTTTACGAGGTGGCTAATTTGTACAACCTCACTTGTACGAATTCATATGATTTATTCTAAATCGTACATATTTTACGAGATGCCAATTCGTATGAATTTGTACGAATGACCTAAACATAACTCCGCCCCTAAACCTACCCATCACATGGTTTTAGACAAATCGTACGAAATGGTACGAGTGAGGTCATACGAATTAATGCGAATTGGCACACATTTGGCTCCTCGTACAAATATGTACGAATTGCTCGTGATACTGTGTTGGAAATAATGAGAAAAATAACAAATGCAGTAGGCTAAAGAGAAAAACATTTACACTGCAAGCCGGTGTGTTCATAATTAAGATAATGCACTAAAATAATAAGGTAAGACACAGTAGTTTGCAATATCAAGCAACAAAGCGAGCTGTGTTATATAGCTAAAAATAGCCAGAAGCGGATCACACCGGAAGCATACATTTACAAATGGCTGGTACATTTACAAGTAGCAATTAATGTTTGCATGAAAAATTAGGGTGATATGGTAAACTCGGAATCACGTTTACATACAGTTTTTCACCTACTACATAGCAGGGAAATATGTAAATTCAGATGCAGCCTTTGTTTGTTTTCACCTGTAATAAGTTATTGGATGCTAGCATAGCATGTAGCTCCAGGAGCTCATGGCTGGGTCTAGTACCCTTGTGGCACTGACCGTAGAAAACTAATTAGCTGATGCATTTAATTCTGTCAGAGTCCATGGTGTAATCTATCACGCTTGGGGGAGACAAACAAAATACACTACTCATGCAAATTAAACTCGCAAGAGCTCAGGGCAAATCACTTTATTCTCTTATTCATTTATGTCTTTCCAGCCTCCTATCATGAAAATCTCTTCCTCACTTCACCGCCCATAATAAGCACAGGGGAAGGTGCTGATTCAATGCTTTGCGATGAAGAATAGATCAGACATGCTTTGATATTCCCTCTGAAATATATCGACTTTTATGGCCCCCTCGGAGTGAATTCCATGCCATCTGGTAAATGCAGTCGATGCATGTCGGCCAGTGAATTCTGTTGCCACGAAGGCAATAAATGCCCCGCTCAGAGCCATGTAATGTAATGTATGAAGTGCAGTTAGTCATCTTCTCTCGCGCGTGGTTCTTGGAGCCAGTGTGAAGCTCTTGATCCTGATTGGTGTAATAGGCAAAAATGGAAAATGGCAAAAGATTGCATACTTTTTTTTTGCAGTTTGCTTGTTTCTTTAGAACAGTGAAAGCTGCATTTGCATAACTGTTCCAGGCTGGGGAATAGCAAAAAAAAATGGGATTGAATTGTGTTAAGCTGTTTAAATTTTGATTTTTCTTTTAGTAACATTCATACAAGCTGAATCGGAGCCGTTGCTTGTTTTTAAAGTCTTTGTCTGATCCGTAGGTTTCAAAAGGACCCTCCCGGAGATGCACAGCATGTTGAAAGCCTTTTTAAAAGCGTTTTTGTTTGATTAGACAGAATATTAGATCCCTAGCAATACAAAAAAAAAAAAAAAAAGAGCAAGTCAAAGTGTTATAGTGATTTTAGCACAATCAGACTTGACGCTAAGCAAGACAACTGTTTAATAACTAATAGTTTGGATAAAATAAAATAAATAATTCTTAAAAATACAGTTCATTAGAGTGTGGTATTTGTTAGCATTTCTTAATATGACTTAGCATACTTGCTGAAACTTGATGACTTCATTTCAAGTATAGGAGGAATATATTGAAGGCTGAAATGCTGAAGTAAGAGCTTTTATTCTGTGCTGTCATCTTTTAATAATTGCTATGCATGAACTATTTAGGTTATTTAGAAGGTAAACTTACCCTGTCTGGCATTTCTCCAAGTGCTCTTCCAAAAATATACTGTAAATAAAAGATTACTGAACAAATGTTGACCATTTTGAGTATAATGGCATGTTGTCACACTGGGAATACCATAAAGACCCTGATTTGAGATATTTACGATTTAGCAAAAATCGTATGAATTCATCAGTGAGGTCATACAAATTTTTACAAAATAGACACATTGTAAAATATTTATGAATTGCCATGAGATCTGGCTGGATAGATAGATAGATCAACACAGTCTCACAACAAATTTGCATATATTTTACAAAGTGGCTAATTCGTAGAAATTCGTATGACTCATACGAATTGGCAACTTGTAAAATACGTACAATTTAGCAAAAAAATGTATGAATCTGTAAGAGTGAGGTCGTACGAATTTGTACAAATTAGATACCTCATAAAATATGTATGAATTGCCATCAGATAGATAGATAGATAGATAGATAGATAGATAGATAGATAGATAGTGTATTTGTAAGTGGATTCCTAAAACCGTCATCAAATACAGCCCTTGTGACAACTAACCCCCATCTCCCTGTTGAGTTGACTGTTGACTGAGCTATGATTTTCAAATATATAGCTGGTGTCTGCCGTCACATGTATTCATCTCTCAAGAGACTAACAAAATATATCTACCTCTATATCTGTTTACTTTGCAGATGCTGTTTATCTTGTGCACACAGTCGTGTGAAATGTTTACAGGCAAGATAGTGTCTGGAGTATGCAGTTAGAAATGTAAGTAGAACGCATAACTTTTCCTAACACAGCATATGCATACATCATATCACAGAGGTTATTTTTTTAATGTTGCTTAAATATTTGAGAGCATGCCACATAAGGCTGCTGTTGCTTCCTTATACTGTATGTGTCATCTTCAGCAGTGAACATATGGAAAAGGTTATGATTTGACCCCTGGCCCAGAGTTTTGAGATGTATGAATAAATAATGCAAATCCTTTGGGGGAAGCTACATGGCAAAGTTCTGCTTGCTCACCTCCAAAATTTCACATATGGCATCTCACCTAGAAATATGCTGAAGTGGACAATGAATTAGTAAATAATGTGCTTGTTTTCTTGGGATGAATCAAACATATTGCACCACATGGAATCGTAACAGTTTTTGCAGCTGGGGACAGTCTTTTCAGCTGTGGAGACAGCTGTGGCCCAGACCAAAAAATCTAGAAAAGAGAAGCAAATAGAAAACAAGGCATCGTGGGATATGATCAAAGAACACAAACGGCAGACTTCGTACAATAATGATGAAGATACGATAAGGCTTAAATGGGAAATATTTAGTTATTTATTTACACAATGAGTAAATTAATAATAAATGAACAAATTTCATTCCTGATTCCATGCAGAACAGTCATTTATGTAGTATTTCTTTATTACTTGCATGCAAACATACATACATACTTAATAACCTATTTTTCATAAATAACAAAAATAAACACACACAGGATTAGGCATGAAAAATGGAACACTTTATTTGTTTTTTTTATGAAAACATAATGAGTAAATAAAGTGCAAATAAAAAAACACACGTATAAACACATACTTCATTCCTGGTGCCTTGTAGTACATTTATTTATTTGTTTAAACATAATGAGTAAACAAAGTAAAAATAAATAAACAAACATGCATTTCATTTATGATTTCTTATGTATTCATCTATTTATTTATTAAAAACAATGAGTAAATAAAGTAGACATAAAGAAACAAATATAAACGCATATTTCATTCCTGATGCCTTGTAGTACATTTATTAATTTATTTAAACATAATGAGTAAATAAAGTCAAAAATATATATAATAGCATGTATTTTATCAATGATTCCTTATTTATTAAAAAAATAATAAGTAAATAAATAAACAATTATAGAAACATACATCTCATTCCTGATGCCTTATAGTACATTTATTTATTTATTTAAACATAATGAGCCAAAATAAATGTTTATATATATATATATATATATAAACATGTATTTGATTTCTGATTCCTTATTTATTTTTATGAGGTCTGTTGTAATACTAAACTTGTGAAAGAGACAATTTCACACATAATTTTGACTTGACTTTGAGTTCAATTGCCAATCTATCATGTCACTGGGGGAAACTTGTCTCCTGTCAGTAAAGACTTAAATGGGCCCTCCCTCTCCACTCTTTTTGGCAACCAGACAGACATCTCAATTCTCCAAAACTTGGATATAATTTGTGTATACAAATGTCAAAATGTCAATAGATGTAATCCTTTCAAGAGGTGCTGGGGTTTGTTCATTGACGTTTTGGCTGCTTTCCTTAATCCAATACCAGCTGAGTGTTTTTCACTGTGAGGAGGAGGAGGGGGGGCTCTGCTCTGTGGAGATGGCTTTTCTGATGGGATTTCTCGACCCTGGTGGCATTGATAGTGTTATAGTGTGGATATCATATCAAGTGGACGCTGACATTTAGCTGGTCCCTATGAAAACCTTAGACGGTTCATGAACTATTATCATTTCATTGAGATGAAAAGTTGATTACCTCATGAACATTTCTGAAGGCCAGTCTCAAAAATGGAAATGATTTTCTAATATTATGATTTACTTCAAAAACTTTACTACTATACTTTAACCATGAGTCAGTTTATTTCAAGCATTAAATGTATACAGTACATTAAAATAAAATAAAAAATGCTTTTGCCTGATAAGAAATATTATCATAATACATGATTTAGATTGAAATGTAAGAATGAAAATCTAAATACTTTTATTCAGAATATAAATGTATTAGGTCTGTTCCGAAATGCATGCAATTTAATGTGTTTTTTTAATTAAACTATTTATCAGTAGTTATTTTGTAAATACATTTTATGTTTATACTTTGTATATTTTTAATTAACATAATATATACTTTAATATTACTATTTAAATGTGCATGGTCAGTATTTTTTTATTTGTATTACAATTTTTTTTTGTTTTGCAATGCACTGCAATGATGCATTAAATTGACCAAAATGATTTCAGATGGATTACATTATGGAATCTATTGATTGAACTGAATAACATGTTTTTAAAATATCTCTGTATACTTATGTATTACAAAAAGCAAGATGTCAATTATGTATCATATGATGCATTATGTATGCGGTATAATGCATTATGTATTATAGAAAGAGGTCTGCTTACAATACAAAACAACTAACAAAGTTTTACAGAAGAAAAAGTGTGTGGTTCTGGCACGCTGCTAGGCTGCTGTGGGCGATTGCCGGAGCACTGCCATGCGGTTGCTAAGGTGTTCTGGATGGTTGCAAGCTGGCCAAAGTCAAAAGAGTCCACCCCCAAGAAGCTTTGATATTCTGACTTGAGTTCCTCATTCACTGTGAGTCTGTGGGATTTCTTCTTCCATTTTATCATCCGCCAGGCAAAAATCGCTTGAAGTAACAGCACATCTCATCGACCGTCATCATGTCTGTAGCATGAACATTGTGTGGGATGAGTTATGTTCCAAAGTTTAATACTTAGGGTTAGGGGTTTGTTCAAATCTCAACCCAAAGTGAGCAAAAGCAAGCATAGCACTACAGAAATAAAAGGCTACTAAATAATATTGTCTCGGAAAAATTCCTTTAAATCAATCCAACGTTACGAGCGGACAGTGCTAAATTCAAATTTTTATTTCTATTTGTATTATATATATATATATATATATATCATAAATAACAGTGCTGTCAAATAAAAATAATAAAAAATTGTGATTAACTGCATCCAAAATAAAAGTTTTTGAATACATAATGTATAGGTGTGCACTGTATTTATTTATTTATTGTGTATGTCTAAATACAAAAACTCCTGTATATATTTTACATTTTACATGCATATACATTGAAATATGTATATCTTTGTATAAATGTTTAAATATATTTAAGATATAAACATAACATATTTTTCCTAAATATATACAATGTGTGTGTTTTAATTTCACTAGTTTCCACTTCCTCTGCGATAAGATAGCTTGTTTGGCGAACTGTCCGTGGGACAGGCAGGGAGCCCGGCGGCCCCCGAGCCCTAAAAGGTTTACCCCTAGGAGGCTTGGGTTAACAGATGCTCGGAGCCCAGTCTGGTCCCCGCGTGCCCCCCGAAGGAAGTGGAGAACACGGAAAGATATTAGACCCTTACCTTAGGTCAGGTCCCGGCTCAGGTGGAGGAAAGGGGGAGGCGGTGGAAGACAAAAACTCAGATACTAAGTAGAGGAAGTGAGCGTATTTAAGGGGGTGGAGAAGAGTTTGGCGGGGTAATTAGTAACGAGGAGATTGGTAACAGATGCAATTGTTCGTTCGTGGTCCTCCTGAAATTCGATTATCAAACGTCATTTAGATACATAATATACATAATAAATACTCATAAATATAAATATAACATAAATATATTATGTAACAAATAAAATAAAATTAGCGAATCATTTGATTCACTCAATAAAAGAACCCAGCTCATAGGAGTCATTTGTTAGAGAACAACCACACCACACTCTGTTTGAAACACTTGCGTGTGCAAGATTAACAAAATATCTGACGAAACCACATGTTATGGACGCAAACAGAGTTTTCGTAACTGCTGCCAATAGCAATTTGACCTTAAATTATTATCATAGTTTGACCGTTTTTTTTTTTTTTTTTCCAGTCTGGAGCTCTGAAGTATCAGCTAATTATTTTAGAAGAGAATTGAACAAATGAGACTATTGATATTTATGAGAGTTATGCATCATGTAAGCAGAGTAATTATTCTTTGCATGACTGTACAAAACATTCTGTTGACAAATCAATAAACATGATGTAGGATGAGGTCAACTAAAGCTTGAAATAATTATTAGAGTCATGATCCCTTTTTTTTCAGATGTTTAGTGATGATGTTAAAGTATAGCTCACTTCCTGTTTGCCCAATGCAGTTATTGATTGAATTTAATTGCTCAACGATCTCATCAGCTGCCGAGGCTAGGTGATGATATTTAGTTGTTTTTTTATTTATTTTTTTGATGGTTCTTTATGATGCTTTCAAAGACTGCTCCATTTATCATTACCCACCGTGCAAGCTTGTTTTACATTGATTTCGATTCTGATTAATTTCGCATGGCTTCGCGGCGGACACCAGACACAGATCAATACATGTGGCGTTCTCTGAAACAGATGCAGACAGAGATGATTAAGCGCCATGACGTTCTCCATCTCGCTGATGGTGTTTAATATAATGGCACACTTCCTGTTTTTCTCTCTGCTGATATTGATTAAGCTTAATTATCCGGTGGAAGTGAAATATTGTAAAGACCTTATAGGTCAAGGGGAGGAAGTCCCCAACTTAAATGCTTAAAGAAAAGAAAACCAATGATTTATCTAAGTATATATAAAAAACTCCAAAATGATTTATCATCTTTCCACAGCTCAACATTTTAAAGGAACACACCACTTTTTTGAAAATAGGCTCATTTTCCAACTCCTCTAGAGTTAAACAGGTGAGTTTAACCATTTTTAAACCCATTCAGCTGATCTCCTGGTCTGGCAGTAGCACTTTAATTTGTAGCTTAGCATAGATTATTGAATCTGATTAGACCGTTAGCATCACACTCAAAAATGACCAAAGAGGTTCAATATTTTGCCTATTTAAAACGTAACTCTTTTATAGTTACATCCTGTACTAAGACAGACAGAAAATGAAAAGTTGTGATTTTCTAGGTTAATATAACTTTACTGCCGTACCACGCACAGGCGCAATGCTATTACATAGTTTTATCAGCCTTTTCATTTTCCGTCTGTCTTAGTACACAATGTAACTATCTAATACTGAATTATTGAAACTTATCTAATCATTTTTGAGTGTGATGCTAATGGTCAAATCAGATACAATTATCTATGCTAAGCTACAGCTAAAAGTGCTTCCGCCAGACCTGGACATCGACTGAATTGATTAAACAACGTTAAAACTCATTTAAAAACTCAACTAATTAGGGGAGTTGGAAAATGAGCCTAGATTCCAAAAAATTGCCATGTTCTTTTAAAAAAATGAAAATTATAGGCATATTTTACTCACCCCTAAGCCATCCTAGGTGTATATGACTTTCTTCTTTCAGACGAACACAGTCAGAATTTTTTAAGAATTTATCCTGGCTCTTCCAAGCTTGGTAATGCTGGTGGATGGTGACCGTGAATTTGAAACTCCTTAAATTGGATATATCCGTCAACAGCCGTATGCGCATCCCTGAGAGCGGTCTTCTTCAGTGGATTTATTGGCAGGTTGCATAACATTTTTTAGATGCATACTGCCCTCTCCTGTGCTGGAGAGTGAAGTGAAGGTCGGAGGTCATCCAAGAGATGAGCATATTCTTCTTCTTCTTCTTTTTTTTTGTTTAAATGGCGGGTGGCATCCAACTTAAGGTGCATTTCTGCCACCTACTGTGTAG
>JAUMHR010000090.1:4751141-4773102 GCA_032361145.1 Enteromius fasciolatus
TGACGTCATTTTGGTCTAGAATCAAAGTACTACATGTCTGCCATCTAGTGGTAGGGAATACAAATGAGATATTACACTGTATTAGAAACTATAGTCTATTTTATTAAATATGATGTCTTGTCGCAATTTAGCGACTTTGGCGCTTAGAGGGTTAAAGCCGGTCTCATTCGTCCCTTGTCCTCCCCGGCAGGTGCTGGATTCTTCTTTGTCAAAAAGAAGGATGACTCTCTGCGTCCCTGCATTGACTATCGAGGTTTGAATGATATTACTGTTAAAAATAGGTATCCCTTACCTCTAATGTCATCAGCCTTCGATCTGTTACAGGGAGCCAAGGTCTTCACTAAGTTAGACCTCCGCAATACCTATCATCTGGTTCGTATTCGCGAGGGCGATGAGTGGAAGACAGCCTTCAATACACCTTTGGGGCACTATGAATACCTGGTTCTTCACTTCGGGCTTTCAAACGCTCCCGCTGTCTTCCAGGACTTGGTCAATAGCGTGTTGGGAGACGTGATTAATTGCTTTGTCTTTGTGTACCTTGACGACATTCTGATTTTTTCCCTCTCACCTCTGGTACACACCCAGCATGTGCATCAAGTTCTCCAACGGCTGCTGTTGAGGTCCTCCAGTGGGGTCACGAGTCCAAATTCACCTGTCATCCTGGAATCCGGAGATCGTTGGCTGCCATCTGTCAGCGATTTTGGTGGCCATCCATGGGCCAGGACGTCAGGCAGTTCGTGTTGGCTTGCTCCGTCTGTGCCCGCAACAAGGTATCTAACCATCCTGTTGTGGGTCTTCTCCAACCCTTGTCCATCCCTTCTCGCCCCTGGTCACACATAGCTCTTGACTTTGTCTCTGGGTTACCTCCCTCCAAGGGTTACACTATTGTCTTGACAGTGGTGGACCGCTTCTCCAAGACGGTTCATTTCATTCCCTTGCCTAAGCTCCCCTCTGCCAAAGAAACAGCACAACTGGTCATTGACCACATCTTCCGGATCCATGGCCTTCCAGTGGATGTGGTTTCTGATAGGGGTCCCCAGTTTGCCAAAGGCGACAGCGGCAAGGAACCAAAACCCCATCCATGAGAGAATGGGGAAAAAAACCTTGTGAGAACCAGGCTTAGTTGGGTCCAGTTCTCCAGAGTCTGTCATCAGGTTGTCATCCCCAATCTAATGGACAATGTGAGCGAGCCAATCAGGATCTCGAACGAGCTCTCCGCTGCCTGGCGTCCAACAATCCGGCTTCCTGGAGTAAACAACTCTCTTGGATAGAATACACTCACAACACTCCCCCGGTGGTTTCAACAGGTATGTCCCCTTTCGAATGTTCTTTGGGTTACTTACCTCCCTTGCTTCTCTCTCAGGAGCCCGACGCTGCGGTCCCGTCGGCCCTAGCCTTCATCCGGAGATGTCGGTCTACCTGGAAGAAGGCTAGGAAGGCCCTGCTCCAGGCTTCTAGACGGACTAAAGCAGCGGCCGATCGTCACCGGCGACCAGCACCTCACTATGTGTGTGGCCAACAGGTTTGGCTTTCTTCCAAGGACCTTCCTCTCAAGGCGACTTCTCGTAAGCTGTTGCCTAGGTTCATTGGGCCTTACCGTGTCATCAAGGTCGTCAGTCCGGTTACAGTTCGGCTCAAGTTACCTCTCTCTCTTGGTCGGGTACACCGTTTTCCATGTATCCAGGGTCAAGCCTGTTATTCGCTCTCCCCTTAACACTAACATTTCTTCCCCTGCCCCCCCTCCCCCTCGTCTTGTGGATGGTTCTCCTATTTATTCGGTTAGGAGGTTACTTGACGTTCGCCGTTGTGGCAGGGGCTTTCAGTACTTGGTGGACTGGGAGGGCTATGGTCCGGAGGAGAGGTGTTGGGTTCCGGCTCGGGACGTGTTGGATCGGTCGCTGATCGATGACTTCCACCGGTCACGAGGTAAGCCTCCTCCTCCGGTCGCCAGGGGGCGATCGTGAGGGAGGGGGTACTGTCAGGATCACGGGTGTTTTCATGTTTTGTTTACGTTCTATGCACATGGTTGGGCTGTCTTTGCCACTTGGTTCAGGCTCTAATTATTATCCTTGTTATCTCATTGAGCGCAACTGCTCGCACCTGACTCTGATCACTGTTCATTATCTACCCTTTATCTTCCCTCATGTTTGTTGGCGTTTTGTCGGATCGTGATTCTCTGTCATGTCTACGTGTTTCAGTCAGTCTTTGTCTAGTTTTCTTAATGATCAGTAAAGATTTAATTTCTACTCACCTGCTCCAGATTCCAGACCTGTCTTGTGCTGAGGCGTCATCTCTGTCACGGTTCTCCGACTTTCGCTGTGCGGCTGTGGGCGCTTGACTGCCACCCTCATCTTCTAGTTTGTTTCTCCAGGCTGGGTGTGCAGGGCAGAGACGATTTCTCTATCCAGTCTGCCTGATACGGATCGAGGTTCCATTCGGCTGCTTTGCACCTGCACTTGAATTCCGCCTGTGTTCCTGACATATATGTGTGTGTGTGTGTTGTGTCAGTTTTCAAATAAATAAATAAATAAAGTGTTTGTAATTATCTTTTTTTTTAATATATATATATGATGATTATTAATACATAGCATAATTTGGTAAAATATACTGCCAGAGGATGACAAACATAAAAGAGTTAATAAATGAATGAATTAATGTGTTACTGCATTTTTTATAATAATTTAATTTATATATGGTGATTAATACTTTTTTAGTGTCACAGTTTGCCAGACAATAACTGAATAAACATAAAGAAAAGTGTATTACTGATGATATTTTGACAAACTAGTATGCATCAATTTGTGGATGTCAGATTATACTTACACAGAGGGACAAAAAAAATTATATGACATTATAATAATAATATGAATGTATTATGTAAATGCCCACTAGCTCTGCATGTAAATATCTTTCTCTAAATGTCTTTACATCTCAAAAAAGCCCATTTTATAATTATTCAATTTTTTCTATTTTGTAAGTTAAAGTGACAAATACCCCCCCCCATCAAGTCTCCACGATCATTTGTCTTCAGGCCCCAGAAGTCACAAAAAGTGCAAGACGTTCCTCAGAGCCACGCACAGAAGTTCCTCCTCTAATTTAATTACAGCGTATACTCGCTGAAGTCCAGATCATCGGCGCGCTGGCAAATGTAACTGACATTTGCACTCCACTAGAGGTCTGTTGCTATGTCAGATTTCACCGGAGAGCAGATGGCCGCAGATGGTTTGTGGAAGCTCTCTCGTGCCCTCGAATTTCCTCTTGATCTGCTCGGCTCCAGGATGGAAGCGAAACAAATATGCGTGTGTCTGTGTCGCAGGAAATTGTTAATCTAAAATCAAGCATCCCTTCAGAACGTGATTCTGGATATTGTTGTTTTACAATCACAGCTTAAATACGGCATGTCGGATTCACTGGAGTGTACAGTAGAGTTATATTTCACAGATGTATCCATAAATTTGTAAAAAGGAAAATGTCATGTATATTTGTAATACTCGTACCTGCTTCTCTCTCTTCAATTCCTGGCATGGTTTCCCCAAACATTCACACATCTGTGCCCACAAATTGCTTCTGTTACTGCCATTATTACAAGTAGCGGGCTACATTGAAACAGGATATGAAGTGGAACCGAAAATTTACGACCATGTGACATTCTCAAAGTGAACGCTTTGGGGAATTTGTCACAGTGTACGGAGGCAATAGACTGTTTACTGTAGAAGTCATTAAACATGCTCAAAGCTCTGGTTTTGCTTCATAAAAAGGACATTTATGAAAGCGCTTTGTATTTCCCAGTCGCCTAATTACTAAGTATTATTAACTGGATTCATAAGTTGACACTAAGTTGTCTGGATAGCTTCAAAGGAGCCATAAAAAGCAGACGTCCTGCTTGGGTGTCGTTAAAGAGGTTTGTCTAAAATGGCATTCGTTGTTCATAGTTAACCCAATGTAGCTAGTTGCCTCTGGCTGACCAAGCCATTTTCTTCAGTTTGTAAGCGTGCAATGAATATAAATGACGACAATAAAAAGGTTTAGAACTAATAAATGTAAATAAATAAATAAAATAAAACATTTCTTGATGGTGGAGGACCAATATATTTGTGCTCTGGCAAACAGAAAAACGTTTATATAATATAGTATAGTAATATGTACTGTGTATATATAAATATACACAAATGCAAGTATTTTGAAAATGATATCACATTCATACATTAAATACATTTATATTTTATAAATGTAATGTAATATGCGATATACATATATATATATATATATATATATATATAACTTATATGAAAATAAATATATACATTTAAGCAGTTTCAAAATATATGCTGTCTTTATATATACACACTAGATATACAAAGTACCCACACACACACACACATACAAATATACAGTATATGTATATATTATACAAGCAATACATGTGTATGTAAAATTAAATGTAAAAATATAATTATAAATCCTTTTTTTTAATGTATATTTTAAGTTGTATTTTAATTTAGTATGAATCAATGTAAACATTATAAGCAAAATAATGATATTAAATACATTATTATTATTATTCAAGAGTTCACGCTTTCCTTGTAGTAAACGAAATAGCAAATTTGGCGTGCTGTCTGGGGAGCGAGCCGGGAGAGCGAACGCCGAACCCTAATTGTTTGAACCCTAGCGTGTGTTAGAGTTCAGCTCAGTCTCCATCTGCCCCCCCCCCCCTGGAAAAGGCGGAGAAGGGGCGGAGGTGGGGTGCACGGAAGCGAGATGCGGGAGAAGGGAAGCTGGGATATTTATAGTGAAGGGGAAATGATTTGATTGGGTGTGAATTAACAAGGAGATAATTAGATGGCTGGCTGCCAGTTGTGCGTGATTAGTTTGTCCAGCGATCCTCTCGAAATTATGTTATTTGCAAAACATTTACTTAAATTTTCCTGCATTTATTTAACCTTATCATCATCATCAGCTCTAAAGTAAATTACATTCTGAAAAAAAAATATATATATTATTATTTCTGTATTTTGCAAAACAAAACAAATAAAAAGAGAAATAAAAATAAAAAACAAAAGCAAAAAGCAAATTACAACAAAAAAGAGAAATAAAACAAAAAGAAAAACAAAAAGAAAAAACAAAAGCAAATTAAAACAAAATAGAGAAATAAAACAAAAATACAAACAAAACTAAAATGTAAAAAAACTCAGAGCGGAAAATATTTGTGGTGACGTCAGACTAGAGTGAATGGAAAGTAATCTAAAGGATACTGAAAAGTTGTTTGCTGTTTGTGTGAAAGTCTGCTAGAATATGAAGAAGAATGATGTTAGCAATAGCAGACTCTGCACACGGTGGAGCGAGGCGTGGTGATGCTCTAAATCGGCCAATTACATCCATTCATCCCTCGTTCATCACTCTGTTTGTCTGTCGAATGTTTGCTGACGGATCAGAGCCGTGGATCCATTCCAGCGCTTTTCCACATGATTAGATGGAACTAATTATTCTCACATCTCACGCTCAGTCTGGAATAAACTAATTACCCGTCTCTTAATGAAGGGAGAAAGGATTCCTGCTAGAATTCCTGAAAACGCCTTTCAGATCCTCTCCCATCTACAAATATTTAGCCAGAAGTTAATTGGACGTCCAGAAGATTGAAAACCCCCCACAATAACAGAAAACACAGCAAAAAGCATACATGTTAAATAAATGTGGTGTGAGACATTTGTTTTACCTTAGGGAGCAACACATTTCTATTAATTGCTCACTTGATTAATAGATCTGATTACAGAGAGCAGTGATTAACGTATGTGACCGGAAGAGAGGAAGCTGATGTAATTATAAAACAAATCATTAATGTAAATATGAAAACAGGATTATGTTGGTTATCTAATGGGCAGTGATTGACCGACTCACGGCACATATTTATATGTTTTTAATTGTTTACAAATTGTGACCTGGTTTATTAATTTGCAGGCAGAAAATTTGTAATTACTGTAATAATAATTACAACCCTTAAACAACAACAATAATAATAATAATTATTATTACTGATTTATTTAAAATTTGTTTGTAAAATAATATTAAATAATTGTAATTTAATATTTAAATTTCAAAAAATCACATGTAAATAAAAATGCTTATACATATAAAGTACCAATAATAATAATAATAATTACTCAATAATTATAATTATTATTACTACTACTACTATTATACACAATATTGTAAGCATGAATAATTATTATTTATTATTAAAGTTTATAAATATTATTGCATGTAGATTGCATGTAGATATGTGTAGATCGCTTTCTGGGGGTTCCTCCATGGTAGAAATTAAAAGGGGGCCTGATAACACTAATATAATAATACTACATATAGATTTTTAAACATTTTATTTTAAATGTAATATAAACACTGGATTTAATTAATGTAAGGACAAGGTCAGTACACTTTGTGGCCAGTCCATTCTTGGCAATGGGAGCAAATCAAACCTGTCCAGCCTTTAGACCGGCCGTCCAAGATCTAGGACAGTTCTGTCAGGCTCACAAGGGCATGCTGGTGGTCATAGGCTGTAGAGGCCAAATGTTGCTCATTTTACCTGGACATATGTGTCATTTTTTTAAATCTGCGCACATACAGTACATATCCATGACCCACAGACCCAGGTTTTCCAAGCACTACAGTAAGCCATTCTCTCCCTCGAGTGTTTTTACACCACCTTTAGCAAATGCAAACAGACATTTTCCATGAGCGGTATCGGGGGACATTCATTTTCCTCTTTTTATGCAGCTATTCAGCATAAAGTTGTGTTCAGGACACAATACGGAGATGAAAGGGAAGATGCAGAGCAGAAGTTCACAGACAGGGCTAATACCGAGCAAGAGAGAAAGAAACTCAAGGGAAGTGTTCGGAAAAACAATAACATGCAAAGTACGAAGGACTATAAAGGGCGCACAGCGAATTTTAATCAAAACAAAAACGTGCAGTTAATTGCTGCCGAGTGAATTGTTCAGCTCTGTGTAAATGCGTCTGTTGTCTCCGCAAAGATGGCTTTGCTCTCTGCCGCTGCTCCACATTGTTAATGAAATGCACAGATTTGAATGCGCAGATGTGTCAGTCCTTTGCTAGAGTCAATAAACATTTGAGCTGAACAACAACCCAGGGAATAACGATTAAGAAAGAAAGTGTCCGAAACATCTTCTTTTTTTTTTTTAAGCCGAAAAATGTACTCACCCTCACGATGTTCCAAACCTGTATGACCTTCTTTGGAACAAAACAATGTTATTTTGAAGAATACTTAAGAATTAAACACGAACACTGGTACTCAAATGAACCTGTTCTTACCCTTTGCAAAGACAGGTCCCCTTAGTTAATACTGCTATATCTGAAAAAAACATGCACTCTCATGGCTCATATCATATACATCACGGACAAAGAGGAACCTGACAAGAAGTCGACAGACAGAGCAGATGTAAAAAAAAAACAAAAACAAAAAAAACATTATTTTCCACATGCTGTATATTATTGTTTCTCCTCTAAGCCCTGTCTCCTGAAAAAAGTTGATACAAAACTCATCGTTCTGTGACAGGAGGTGTGCTCTGATTGGCCAGCTATACAGTGCAAAGTGATTGGCCAAATACCGCAGGCGTCTCATGGAAATGTCACGCCCCTAAACGGTATCTTTAATACTATAATGTGATGCAGCATCTTGATGCTATGACACCAAAACAATAAAACACATTACAAACGAGGACGTGAGGACCAGAGAGGACGTAATTACTGATTATCATGACTTATTCGTCGTGTTGCACCTTGTAAACATAACATCATGTCTGCATTTTTGATCGGAAAAAATGACAAACAAGCACTAATGTTACCCTTCACTGCTCAAAACTTGTGTTTGAATAGTAAGCAGCACATTCTTTTAATAAAAAAATTTAACTTACTTAAAGGTTGTGAGTCAGAATTGCTCTTGAGAGCTTGGAATTCCGTGAACGTCAATTTACGTTTATTAATTCTACACTTTTCCACTTGCAAAAATGGTAATTTTCAATGCAGTTTTTCACCTTACGTTTAACAGGTTTTTATTTTAGAACTTTTACAGTATTTTACTGTTAAATTTACAGTCTAAATTAGATATGAAACAAAGTCTCAGCTTTCAAACTGCATCTTCTGTTTTTTAAAAGAAGTTCATACAATAAATACCATTTTGTGGATCTTCAATGTGTTGTCACAGATACATGAACCGATCATCCCTTCCTGTTTATAAAAAAACAAAACAAAAAAAAACCTATTTATTTGAGCAACATTTAAATACATTTAGTTGACTAGCACTCAACATTTATTTTTTATTATTTAAATGTAACAAAACAAACAAACAAGCAAACAAAAAAAAACTAATTTTACCTCACTTGCCTTTATGTATTTTTTTATGTAGTTATAGCATGAAATAAACACACACACACACACATGTAAATCTACTCTCCTGTGGATTTGGCATTAAGATTGCTCAGATCAAACTCACTGCAAAGGGTCAGTAGGCTGAGCTAACAATTCATAACGTTATAAATAGATACTTTTTGCTACTATAGGTTGGCCATATTCCAAAAACTGTTTTTTTTTGCAATGTGGGTCAATGCTCCAAGAGCAAACCTCTGTGAACTGGCCTTCTGTTCCATAATTAGTCTTAAACGGACAGCCATAGGACAGTTCATCAGGAAATGAGCACTGTAAAGCAGGAAACAAGCAACACTGGCCGGATAATACAGGCTCAAAGCCATATAAAAGAAATGCATCTATTAAAAAAAAAAAAGTGTTCCACTCTGCATTAAGCTTAGATTTGAAGTAGCTTTTGTGTTGCTCTTGTAGTTTATTTCCAACATTTACTATTGTGTAATTTCTAATGTTGACTCCCATATGCTAAATCGCTTGTTTTTCATTATTTGTCTCTTTATATAAAATCATCTGCTGAATGATTTAATACAAAAAGTGATTAAATGCTATTTTATTTTAGTGAAAAATTCTAGGTAAATACTGCAATAAAACACTGCTGAAATAAAGTCCAAATCTGCTGGAAAAATAAGGTAAGACATCCTGTAGATGTCGATCCAAACAGATGTTCCTCCTCTCTTCTTAAATATTGCAATTATATTCATTAAAACATTCAGGCACAAGTAAAACGAGTGAAGCAGGTATTTGTCTCTGAGCACAGCACTGGAAAACAGCACTGCTGTGCTCATCGACAAGCACAATGAGACAGCCAGTGAAATTTATTCATACTGCAACATGCTCTACGTCCAGCTGCTTTAGATCAGCAAGGAAGAAATATCTCCTGCGTCTTTTCTCAATTCTCTCATTTGTAATACTGTCTAAAATCTAAAAACAACTGGTGAAGTCACACACTAAATACTGCTTATCAAAGAAAAACACAGCAAGATGATGTTTTGAAGCACTAAATCAAACACAAATACATTTTTCAAAGACAGTGTTATTAATATCGACAGTCCTTATAAGAATTTAGCTTGAAATCGACACATCTTAGAGAAAGAAAACTAAGGAGACAATAAAGGAAAGACAATGATAGTTTATTTGTAACCTTATCTTGTGTATGAACTACAAACTCTGATTTCTATAATCGATCTCCATCTTTTTTTAAAGGTCATGAAATAATGTTTACATGAAAATCAATCCAGTCGTCTTTTACAGCATATCTCGCTCTCTTTTTTTTTTTTTTTTTTTGTAATCTTTTAGAACAGGTTGGCACATGTAAAATTAAAATTTAAAAAGTTTTTGTTTTGGTTTTTTTTTTTGTTTGTTTTTTTCGTTTTTATTTTCAAAATTTATTTTTATAGAAATCTACCACTAGAACAGCATTCCCTCTCAGAGACGAAAAGAAAGAAGTTACGTGAAACAGAGAGAAAAGCATCTCGTTCACTCCTAAACTGAAACCCAAAACACAGATGTGTTTGCATGAAGGGACTGAACAAACATACAGAAAAAGAAAATCACAATAAGTCGAAAAACAAAAATGATAATAAGAAATTATCATATTATAAAAAACGACAAAGACCTTCTCCAAAAATGATGACAATTTAAGACAATGATTCTATTTTTTTAAATAAATAAAATGCAACCGAAAACCCAAAGATTGGTTTACTTTTGTGCTAAACTCCATTGACAATAAGGTTTTTTTTTGCTTTATGTTCAGATTGACATCGATTTCAGTGAGAACGCAAACCAAATTCAAAAAGACAAGAAAATGAATTAAGAGCAGCATATTCAGATGAAGAACAGTCTTTTTTTTGCACGCTTTGATATCCTGATTAGAAAATGTACCAGATGGCCTTTGCTTCTAGTGGGCAGGAGGTACGCTCAAAAACTTTTTCGTAATGATCAGAAATAGCAAAGCTGACAAGCATAATTGCATTAGATCTTTTAAAATCAGAGTGCATCTGGTGTGTGATCAAAATATGATATAGAAAAGTTCACCAAATGCCACATGGTATCAGTCGGCATCTGTATTAAGACCAGAAACGCAGGAGAAAAATCTCCTAATCAGTCCCCAGTGCGCTTTGCATGAATTATAAACGTCCAAAAACGAAACGCTACAGATCTGAATAAAATGTCACAGGTTTATTGATTTAATTCAAATTACCTATAGACCTCTAGATTGCTTTATAGATTAAATGATGCACTTCAAATGAGTCCACTTTGGCTCTTTCACCCAGCCTCGCTCTCCTATTTGACTCTGAATACATTTAAAGTGTCAAGCCAATGTCTGTCGGTGACTCCCCGCCCCGTCCAAGGTCACTGGTTTCTATAGTGACCGTCTCAGGCCATTCTGATTTCATAAATTAATTCATAATGTCAAGTCATTCCTCTTGCAGCCAAAGGCTAGTGAATTTGTAAAGCCTAAGATGGATGTATCATCCTCGCTCTGTACCGAAAATAAACTGAATATGATTTAAAAGTTTAAAAAGAATTGCATAACTTCCTAAAAAGATTGACAGCACAGAATCATGGAAGATAGAATATGAAAGAATTCAAGAAAGAAAGAAAAAACTAGTGAGAGGGGGGAAAAAATCTAAATCTGTTCACAAAATCTATAAAGACACACCTGTGGCATCTTTTGGAAGCCTTAGATCTGAGCCGCACGGACTTATTTAGAGTTCAGTGTCTGCCTTTTAGACCGTTTCAAGATGATTTCATTCAACTGTATCCATGGAGAGCACCAAGACAAGTGGATTTAAATGGAAATGGTGCTACATCAGGACCATCCCGATGCTTTTCTACTTCAAATAAAGGCCTACAATCTTCAGCCCCCTGCCCATATAGAATTTGGCATAGAATGTGTATGCTGCATTTGTGTGTTGGGAAACTTTAGCTGGGTATCAAAGATGAACTTCCACTGGAACCCAAGATTTGTATGCCACAAGGAAAGGAAAGGAAAATGCAGAAAACAGTTTAAGGACTTAAATAAAGCTTATTTTAAGCATGATATGCCACGACATGTATTTAAGGTCATGTAGGATGCCTCCAAACGCTAATTTTAATCCATAAATCCTCTGGTCAGAGCACAGAAATTATTTGAAATTACCCTGCATGCATCAAGCAGACGTGTTCCTGACATTTGCCCTGGTTTTAATTGGGACACGCTTCCAGGGCTCCTTGTTCTAAATTTTAGGGTGGAGAAGCCAGGCATACATCTGCACATAATTTGTAGCAGCCATCCCTGTTGAAAAATTAGCTGTTTAAAGCTTGTCTTCCAGCCTGTCCAGTTGAAAAGTGCCCACAAACCAGCTACCAGACAGACCAATATAGTTTAAAGAGCCACTTTTTCAGCAAGGACAACTGAATAATATGATAGTAAAATATCACTAATTAAGGGAAGTCAAGAAATGAATCATTCAGAATTAACATGACCGATTTAAAGAATTATGGAAGTACGTAAGTTTTCTAATATGACACTAACACAAATGTATCAACATTAAATGCGGATCTTGGAAAGATGGAAAGCTTCAGATTCATCTGCAGATGACTTGGGTCCTCACATACAGAACAATAGATTTAAACAGAGTTTAAAAGCATATTAGTAAACCAACAACCCTTAAAATAACATTAAAAAACATGGAGAAATAATTGCTGGAAAAATAATTGCAGATTACATCTTCTCTTGATCAAACCACAATAGTTATTTTCCTTAAATAAATAACTTCTGTTATGTAAAGACACTTTTGAAACGGTTGACGTACACTCAACTCCCAGAGTCCTTTTCTGCCTGTCAATATCCTTCTCATACTGTACGTCTTGCATCGGTCTACTGTGTCTTTGTTTCGACAATCTTCAAAATCGATGTCACTTATAGTTCCTTAAGAGTTTTTGAATTATTTTTTTCTTAGTTTAATCCACATTATGAAAAGCAGTTCAGATCTGGGTTTCTTGTACATTGTCTTTTGAGCTGGCCCGAATTAGTAAAGGTTCGTGGGCAGAGCTATGTAAAGAATTGATGGTGGAGGCATGGTTGTACGCATGTGTCTTGTAGGCGTTGTAATGATTCAGGTGCTCATGCTCCAGTGGGGGGAGGGCGAGGTGGCCCTCCATTGTAGGTCCACCCGTTACACAATCCTCATCCACGTTGATGATCTCAATGGTTCGCGTCGGTGCATGGTGGTTCTGCTGGTGATGCTGTTTGCGCATTTTATAAAATATAATCAGCATGACGGCCGCCATCAGCGTGATGGCCACAAAGCAACCAATGATGATCTTTGTGGTCTTCATGACCTCATCCAAGGTGTTGAGGGAGCCATCAATCAGGGCTGTGACTGGGATGGTGTAGGTCTTGTCGGTGGCCTTGGTGGACAGTGGCGTCCGTGCTGTCGTGGTCGTGGTGGTGAAGGAAGGTGGTAAGGTCTCCCAGATCCCAGAAGAAGGAGTAGGACCGCCCTTCTGCTGTACCGTTGGGTGGCCCTCATCATGTGCCGCTTCTGTGGTCTCGACAGTAACTGTGGTGAAGTAACTGAAGCTGCTATTCTCTGTCGAGGAAACGTTGAGCGTAGCCGAGGCTGTCGTGTTGCCTGCGGAATTGCTCACCATACAAGTGTACGTTCCCGTGTCCTGCATCGTGACATTGGTAAAGTTTAATGTCCCATCGTTGAGCACGGAAATGCGCACCTTGTATGCCCCGTGGGTCATTATGGACCCATTGGGCGTGATCCAGCTGACTGAAGTCAAAGAATTTGCTCGACATTTCAGTTCGGCCGCCATGCCCTCAGTCACATTCAGGTCCGCTGGTGGCTCCACGATCACCGGTGCATAACAATGGAAATAGTTCTGGTCGAGTTCGCCAATGTAGCGCCCCTTGTGGCTGGCAGGTGAAGAGCAGCGGGCACAACAACTGGTATTGGCCGGCACCATTTCCTTTAGCCACCAACTGAGCCAGAGGATGTCACAGTTGCAGTTCCAGGGGTTGTGGTGCAAGTGTACCCTCTCCAAGTGGTGTAGTGGAGTGAAGAGGTCATGAGGCAGGAGGGTAAGGTTGTTGTGGGCCAAATTGAGCTCCACGAGAGACTGAAGATCATCAAAGGCATTTCTCTCAATCGTCTGGATCTGCGCATGCATCATCCACAGTTTCTGTAAGTGGACGAGGCCTTTGAAAGACCCTGGCCTTATTATAGACAGCTGGTTTCCTGACATCTCCAACTCATCCAAACGGACGAGAGGAATGAGGTTGGGGATCTCCTTTAAGTTGCACATGCCCAAGTTTAGGTACCGCAGGTTGCTGAGGCCTTCAAAGGCACCTTCTGAGATATACGAGAGTCTTTTAAGCTCACCCAAGTCCAGTCTTCGCAGCGATGGTACGCGGTTGAAGGCATAAGAGGGTATACTCTCGATAGGGTTATTCCTCAACCAAAGCTCTTTAAGTTTGGACAGGTACTCGAAAGCCCCATTGGGGATTGTGGTTAGACGATTATCAAAGAGCTCCAGAGTGTTGAGGTTAGCCAGCCCATTGAAAGCTCCGATTTCAATGTTGCGGATATGGTTCTTGCTGAGCTGCAGGATCTCCAGGTGCCTTAGATGCTTGAAGCTGTCCACCTTGATCACCTGAATGAGGTTCTCTTGAAGGTTCAGGTACCTTGTGTTGGTAGAAATACCATCGGGTACATCTCGAAGGCCGCGCCGCGTACAGATAACCTTGCTGAACTGGTTGCTACAAGAGCAGACGGAGGGGCAGGTCTGCGCTCGCACCAGGCCAGCCACCACCAGAAGCTGCAGGGCCAGTGACAGCACGAACAATGGGTCGGACAGGGCCCGGTTCCACCTAGGACCTCTCATCGTCTGCTGCATCAGGGAGGAGGTCATCTTGTTTATCATTCATTATTCGCTGACAGGTTCTCCACTCTTTGGAAAGGGTTTTATTAGGCCGAACTGCAAAAAAAAAAAAAAAAAAGAGAGAGAGAGAGAAAGAAAGAACCATATAAGATTTGGTATACCACTATAGATGACACAACCACAAATAGATGCTAAATATAATCAATGCTATATATAATACACACTAAAATGTCATACATATTCAGTCTTATTGAGTTTTTGCTGCTTATTTGCACATGCTCTTCTGTGTCTGATTCACTAAACAAATTATGCAAATTAGGTAATGCCACAAATACTGCAATAAAAGCTGCACTGCAATCAATTTTCACGGTGCGATTCTCCACCAAAAGGGTCAAAACTATTTAATAAATCAGTGAATTGGAAAAACTAGGAAAAAAAGATTTTCTAAAATTAGCAATGCAATTTAGACACAAAGGAACAAGCCAGTCACTATATAGGTGCACCAGCATTGAAAACAATCTCTGTCTAGACACTAAAGTCTCTCTGGCCTAGTGGAAGTGAATCACAGACAAAACATTTCTCACACACACTTGCACCGTAGGTGACCTTGGAAGAGTGTTTCATATCCATTTCATTTTTTTGAGTATGTGTGCTGTCTGTGAGTTCATGTCTTTGCACGCACAGGACTCTCAATCTAAGTCACATAAAGCTGCACCTCAATATTGGGTCTGCTTTTTCTGTTTCCTCCTCTACTCAGTCAGGGAGATATGAACTACCTTGTCTGTCTGTGTCACTTTATTTATTCTTGCAGAGGAGGCATAAATAAAAGCATGGCTTCCCACCTACCAATCCTTCAATCAACCCCATGTATCAAGAGCGTTATTCTTTTAGAGATACTTAAAGGCACGTGTGTGATCAGACTGAGAAAGAAACCTACTGTAGATATGAGTGGACAAACACATGTTTGTTTTAGCCTTAGCAGCATACATTTACTTATGCATTAAGAGACCACTTGTATTCTTGTATTCAGGGTTCTATATAGATACTTTTAGTTCTTGCTATGACCTTAGCATTCCTAGCAGCACGCTAGTTTAAAAAACACTATTTCTCTAAACGTATTAGCATGCAATCAGCTTGTTTCATAAACTTGTATTAAGACCTTGTTGCACTCTGTCCCAACATTTCAAGACAAGTCTTATCTGAACGCCCCCTAGAAGTCTAGTCTAGTGAACATAACCCTCAATCTCACTAATTATATAATGCTTCCTCAAGAACGACAAGTCATTTAGACAACCCACCGACTAATCGATTATGAAAATGTGCTGCAAATAAACAGCACATTTTCTCCATATAGACACTTTGAGCACCAGAAAAGGTTTTGGATTGCAGAATGTGAAAAAGAGCTGTTGAACATGGATGTTCTTCCCTGTGGGCATTACAACAACACGTTGAAAGCACTGCAAAACAGTTTGTATCACTTTTCACTCTCTGGCTTGCCTTTCCTCTTCCTCTCGGCAGGGTGCTGGTCTTAACCTAATAGCGACTGCCATAACAATCAATTCTTTCATCGCAAATCTACTTGAATTGCTGCCCTGAAGTCTTCTAGACTGGATCACACACAAAACACATACTGAACCGTGTTATCACTAAACGTTTTAAAGGCGAACGTCTTGCAGCAGTTAAACGATATGCTCATTTTTTACTTCATTTAATTGAATTTCATGCAGAGATAATTGTAATATATATATTGAATGTAAATGATCAATTACAAGAAAAGATAAAGCTTTAACTTCACAAATCTTTTCGGAAAACGGAAAATCCCTGCTGGTTTCAAGTACGGGGTCCGGTTTATCTTGCTTGATTTGATTTTACACTAATACAATTGCATACCACAATCTAGGTTGCTCCAAGTTGAGAGAGAGAGCGAAAGAGAGGCGAGCAAACAAAAACGCACTCCACAGAAATCCTGCTGCCTCTCAAACAATGAGCCCGGCAAAATTGGATTTCGTGTGGGAAGGGAATTAGATGAAAAAAAATGATAAACAAAAAATAAGATTATGAAATGAATACATTTTTAAACTTCTGCCCCAGTAAAAGACAATGAAGCGGGTGGTAAACGTTTCAGCAGGGAGGGAGGTAAGGAAGAGGATCAAGCGGCGGAGGCTTTGAAAGGCGTGAGGTGTAACGAGGTGAATTAATTTTTTCAAATAACATGAAAGTGAATGCTATTGCTGCTGACAACAATGCGGCTGTGTGCTTCTCGGCACAGTGCGAGCTCGAAAAGCTTCTGTGCTTTCCGTCACACGGCGGGGTGAGCAGGGTGAGGCGGGAACAATTATGGCAATCATGCAGTTCTGCACAAGAGAATCAAATGTCAAGAGCTGCATTGGATTAATATGGTGTTCACCTTCGTGGAGAGGAGAAGGTAAAGAGAAGATCATTGAAGAAGGAGAACAGAAGAGGAACAGGAAGGAAAAGGAGGAGGCGGAAGGGGAAGAGAAAAGGAGGAAGGAAGGGGAAAGTAAGCAACAGAAGGCAAAGAAGCAGGGGAACCAGGGGGAAGTTAAAAAGAGAGAAAGTAGAAAGGAAGATGGACAGATAAAGTGGTAAACAGGAAGGGGAGAAGTGAAGTGGAAGAAGTGAAAGAGGAAAGAGATAGAGAGATATCAGGTGTAACCTAAGAAAGAAAGAGGAAAGAAAACAATGAGAAGTGAAGAGGAAGTAGGGGAATGGAAAATAAAAGGAAAAAAAACTGAAAAGGAAGGAGAGGACAAGACGAAAGTGATGAAAAGGGAAGAAGGGGAAAATAAGAATGAGGGAAGAGGAAGGAAAAGGGGGAGATGAAGAGGAAGTTGTAAGGAAATGGGAGAAAAGAAAAAGGAAAGAGAAGTGTGGCATAAAGAGAAAGCAGACAGAAAGGTGAACTAGAAGGGAAGAGGAAAAGGAGGTAAAAGATTAAAGTCAAAGGAAGGCAAAGGAAAGAAGACAATTAAGCAGAAGAAAAGTAAAAGGAGGAGGAAGATGAAGTAGAAGATAAGAGGAAAATTAGATACAATAAAGTATGAATAAAATGAGGAAGCTGAAAGGAAGAATGGGTGAATGGAAGAGGAAAGAGAAAAATAAGACAAAAATAGAAAAGGAGGAGAGAGGAAACAGGAGTAAGGGAAGTAGAAAAGAAGGAAGGGAACTTTAATAAGAAGAGATGAGGAGGAATGAAAGAAGAAGAGAAGGAGAAGCAAATAGGGAAAAAAAGGAAGGCTTCCACATGCACCGTCATTTAGCAACATACATGCAGGTGCAGGAGAAAAATGCTGAGCCGTGAGAAATGTTGTCATTTAACAAACACATCATATCAAAACTGCTCTATTCAAAAACCAAATGTATTAAGAAAATAAAAGATTTCCTTTAACACACTCCGAGAAAGAGAGGCTCTGAGCCAGGTTTCATTTATCTGCAGGCCTGCTGGAGCGCAATTCATAGGTATGTTGGATAGCATCAATAAACTATGATAGTTCAGCTGTTGGTTTACAAGACTGGGAATTGCTTCATAAAAAAAAAAAAAAAAAAAGAGGGTAACTTCTTCACAGGGTCATCCATCTACAGCCGGATGAACAGCTTATGGGCTGTAGAATCACCAAGTTACCTGCAACAATAGTGGTAACCTTCAGATGTTACGATCAGGTGCCATACAAACAAGAGTACTCTTGCTAATATTTACTTGTTACAACATTGCTAGTTGTAGTCATTTACTTCATTCCTCAGCAAATCAAAGTTTTGAACAAAATGATTGAAAAAGATCCAAAAACTCATAAAGATCCTTCATTTCTTCCTAAATTAGTATTCCTAAATGAATAAAATTAGTGCATGTTTCAGTGGATCAGTGCTTTATGAGTATCTCATGAAGCATTTTTTTTTTTATTTTGTTTTTTTAATGGATGAGTGAATGCCTCAGTGACTCACTCAAGAGTCATTTACTTCATTCCTGAGTACATCAATGTTTTGAACTCAGTGATTGAGAATGATTCAATAATTTGCTCATAAAGATGGTCCTTCATTTATTCCTAAATTAGTGTTTCTGACTGAATAAAATTAATGAATGTTTCAGTGGCTCACTCATAAAGAGTAATTTCCTTAATTTCTGAGGAAATCAATGTTTTGAACCAATTGGTTGAAATTTGATTCTTGTTAATTCCAAAAAGAATCAAGTCTTTTGTTTGTTTGTTTAAAAAAAAAGTGAATGATTCAATGACTCACTTCATTCCTGGGCAAATCAGTGTTTTGAACTAAATGGTTGAAAATTATTGAAAAAACATATTCATAAAATTGGTTCTTCGTTTATTCATAATTCACTGTTTCTTAATTAATGAGTGAATGTTTCAGTGTCTCACCAATGAAGAGTAATTTATCGAGTGAATCAATGTTTTGAACAAATTGATTGAGAATGATTCAAAGACTCACTCATAAAGACGGTCACTTCTTTAATTTTTAAATGAATCAGTGTCTTGATTAAATAAGTTTAGTTTGGATGCAATGTCATGCACCATTATTCAATGACTCATTCACAAAAACAGTCATTTATTAATTCCTGAATGAATCAGTTCTTTGAATGAATTCATTCATAAAGACATTATCCCCACCTACTGGTGTAACAATGCAGTTTCATAAATTTGAGGACCAAAAGAAACTGCTGTATAATTAAAATACATTTGAGCCAGTAATGTAAACAATAAGCATTGGTGCAAGGTAGATAATTTTCCTTCTTAAAAACAAAGCATCCACCAAGCGAGCAGAGCTTCTCCTGAGGACTCTCTGTAATCTTGTGAGCTCTGCAGCTAGAAGGATCTCAGTTCCACAAAAAAAAACAGGGATGAAAAGGATGAGTCATGCCAAATCAGTAAAAAGCAACAGTGTTTCATTTATAGGGCATTGCGAAACTGCGAAAACCTTGAGAAAAGGCAGAAAAAATGGGAGAAAATAACTGTATCCATCACTGTACGCTCGTACTCGAAAATGATACGGAACAAGGTATGTGGGCTCAGTCAGACGGTCGCAACTGGAGGTTATGGCGAGGAAATGGGTTTTGGCAACGGCAAAAACAAAAGCTGACTATCTGTTAGCACCGAGCAAATCCAGACCCCCACGGCGGTGGCAGGTGGAGACGCACTGGCAGGGAGAGTGCTGGAAAAGCCCCCACAGAGAAAGATGAGGCGAGCACTGTCAGGAAAAACTCGCCTGATGAGTCTGCGAGAAAAGAAATGAAAAGAGGTGTTTGGATGTACACAACGACAACACGGAAATACATGAAGGCTGAAAGATAAGGGTGATGTAAATACTGGTGCTCGGTCTAATGAGATGCGGGATACAAGGAGGTCAGCTGCTTTTTTTTACAGCGTGGACATTAAGGGGAGAACAGGGTGCACTAAAATGGTGGAGATGCCATTAAGCCAAAGTCTCTCTCTCTCTTTCTTTAACATAATTTCCAAGCAGAGCATAGCCAGTGGATAAAGACCAGCACGTGAAACCAAATTGATTCCTCTCTAGAGCGTATGAATGTACATTCATTCAATGACAGATATGTTTAAGTACAGATGCATGACTTCATTTAGAGCTTTTTCCACAATATGAAATAAAGAAAGGAAGAAATACGTTTACTACAGCATTCTGTATAATAATAACAATTATTATTACTACTACTATTAATTAATTAATACTAATAGTAATAATAATAATGTTTTTTAATAATTATTATTATTACAATCAGATTTCATTTATAATTAGATTAATAGCCAGTAATCTTAATGCATTTTAATTTATAACAATATTTAAATTAATTTAATTCTGGAAAAGAACATCTTAAAAATGAAAAAGTCATTAGAAGTTTTTTTCCATACTTTTTAAAAGAAGGAAAGAAAGAATGAAGCATAAAAGTCATACAGACAGATAGATCATTCACATGAATTAACAGCATCGTTGGTCCTGGAACAAACTTCTTACCCTGATTGTTAGGGTTAAGTTTATGGCTAAATGCTGTTGCCAGATCAACAAAGCATGCTGACCCAAGATTGTTATATTTGAATAATCCATGTTATATGGTAACCATTTCATCATGTATTTATTTCCACCGACCTCAAAGACATACAGTAAGTCTCACTAAATCAACACTGCACTCAATGTCTCCAGCTACAAACCCTTCTGATTGAATCAAAATCTATTTTCCATTCTGCACGAGTCGTCATTCTGCAACCGAACAGGCACTTCCAAAGTAACAAGTGGCCATCTGGCATATTCACAAAACCACACTGTTTATGCAAATGAGTTCTATCTTCAAATTAGCATATCCGCAAATACATCACTTCCCCAGACACGCCCCCAAACGACAAGCCCCGCCCCCATCTCAGGCACCAGATATCGATATCCCTCCCACCCATTTCTAATGGGCGCTGCTCGATGTCTCCTTGGCGACCACTTATTCAGCTGGCACTGATTTACTTCCTGTCCTTGGTTGCCATGCCAACCCTTGCAAGGAGGTGCCTTCTACACATGCACGATAGAGACAAATAGTGAATGATATCATCTCAATCAACACCAAAACCATTGTTTCATTGTAAAAATGTATTTGACACTTTTAGTTAATCTAATACAGAATTAAATGCATAAAAAAGATGTCAGATCTCTGACTAGCTATTTGAGACAGTTGTGGATTTTCCTATCAGAATGCCACTGGAGTTTTGCATTGTTAATATTTTACAATAAGATGCCCTGAAAGCATCTCTTGACTGGACTTGATTAAAATGTCAATAAGAGAACCAGTCTTCTCTCTTCCAATCCAACAAACAGACAATGCTCAGTGTCCTCTGGCACTTCATCCATTTCTATTCATATTCAAAACCCCTAGTGGATTTCTCGCCCTTCATTTTAGCTAAATGTATGCTATATAGTGGAATAAACCAATGACTGGTGATTGAAATGCATTAAATAAAAAGATAGGGCACAAATGCTGCATGGCTGAGGGATTCTTTAAAAAGACATTACTGTCAGCGTTTTGCAAAATGGCTGAGGGATATTTTGGGGATGAATTTCTGTGCTTGTTGGAGCAATAACATAGAAAAGTGAGTGAAATGGAACCGGCACACACAGAGTGGGATTGCATGATGTAAGCTGTTCTTATGTAAAAAGCTCCCTAAAAGTTCATTCATGTAAATTGGCTGGTGGAGAGCGGCACGGCGGGCTTGATTTGCACAGACGTTCATCCATTTACAGGAATTATCGTGATTATACAAAGGGCAGGTCTGAGGGGAGGCATTGCTCTGGGACTAAATCTAAAGTAACTCCAGCGGACCCATTTATGGAACCAGTTAACTCGCCATCGGAATAATTGTAGCTTTGGCGTATGCATCTAATTACAGTATGGTCCTGTTTTTCAGGAAAAAATAAAAAATAAAAAAATAATAATAATTAAACATTCACAAATACATTTACTTGAGATGGAAAAATGCTTAGGTTATTAAGACCTGCCTTCAAATAATGTTTAAAACACACTGGATAAAGTAAAAAAAAAAAAAAAATTAAAACAAAGAAATACACTATATTACCAAAAGTATTCGCTCACCTGCCTTTACTCATTCTATGAACTGAAGTGCCATCCCATTCC
>JAUMHR010000090.1:4870453-4886882 GCA_032361145.1 Enteromius fasciolatus
TAGGCAAACATCCGTGCTCCTGGAGGTCATCACTGTGAACATGTTCAGTGCTGAGGAGACAGGACTCTGTGCTTCTGTGATTTTGACTAATTCAAAACATTAAAAAGTCTATAAAGGTAGACACAAAACACTGGGAACAACTTAAGTGTGAAACATTCATTTTTGGTTGAACTGGTCCTCTAAGATGATTAATATGGACTATTCTTGCTCTGCATGTTGACATCATACATTATACATTAGTCTGTCCATTTAGTATGCAGGGTACATTTACTCTGTCTTCAAAAACAAAATTTATATTTTAGATTTCCAAACCTTCTCCTTAAGTGACAGACATGACATCATTTAAATGCATTTTGGTTGCCATGGGAGACCTCCTCATGCAAAGCTACGGAGCACGAATCAAAGAACGAGAGATAGTGTGAAATTCCTTTACTTCAAAGGCTAGTCTGGTCTTTCTAATTCTTTAATGTTGGCATTGGCTTTTTTCTTCTTGGCCTATAACTCTGCAGTGTCAGAGCCTTTGGCTTCAAAGTGAGGCGATCTGTCGGCTGGCACAGTTCCTCTGTGACAGACATGGCAAGTGTGTAGGACTCGGGGGTCCTTCCTATAAGAGGGGTCCATGTTTGAACGAGTGAATTCTGTCCGTCAGTATCCACTGACCCCTCCGGGGCCGCCTGGGGCTCCATCTGAGCCGTGGATCCTGCCAGACAACCTGAATAATGGAGCTGCCGCTGGTCCACTTAAAGTAGCCTGAAGAAACAGTTTAATGCTCAGAGGTTACTTGTTCATGGCTCAGGAGAATTGAATTTAAATTGTCGGTCTTGACTTTTTTTTTTTTCTAAAGTTACTTGAAAGAAATGAAAATAGAAACAAATGATACAATTGGCATACAGTAATTGAACTATAAATATTAATTTGGATTGTACAGTCCACATAATTTGCTTTTAGAGGTATCAAATGAGAAAATGTTTGAGGATATATTAAGATCTCAGATCCTGGAGCTATAAAACATTTTTAAAAAAATGATAAATTGCACTTTTTATGTGGATATAGCAAAACGTAGTTGGTCTGAGAAACTAAATGAAAAATATTTGAACTCATAATGTCATTTATGACTTCAGATTTTGTTTTTCTTTGTATTAAAGTGACATTCAAACAGTTTTTGTTTAGAAAGAAAATATTTGACTTTTAGAGAATATTTGAACTCTAAAAGTATGATTTCTTTTTTGTATTAGATTAAGATTACTTAGTCGTTTCTCAAACCATTTGGGATGGATGGATTGATTAGTCTGTGCTGTTTAGGAGAAAGAATTGAGAAACTGATTAATTAATTGTTTGGTATTCAATCATTCATTCACTTAATATTTTGTTTGATCACTGGCTTCAGTATCTTGGTTTACAGTATGTTATATTTTGAGAACAATATAGTATTCAAATTATATTATTCATATATTATTCAAATTATTAAAATGTCAGTATTGTATCTTAACAAGGGTCTCTATTTATTTTCTAAATATATTAAATCTAAATGTTATTGAGATACAAACATCTTACTGCTCATTTTCTGATCACATACTTTGGTAAGCAAAATCCTCCATTTTCTCAGAACTTTAGTATCAAAACTACATCTCAGATGTTTCTCCTAAAATACTTTGCAGTTTCATCTTTGAAAGACTAAATGAGAGAACTCTCATTCCCTGACTTCTGATAGCAACCTAAATAAGCAAATGTCTAGGTCTATAGAAGAAACTGTGATTGTAATCCAGTTTGAGCATCTCAAACAACCGTCTGAATTTCTTCCTCATTAAATCTCAGTGTTGTCTATTGGACATAATTAAGATATTTGAGCATCCCATTGGTCATTTTTTCTTCTCATGGGCAGTGCTTCATAGACTTTCAAATCATACTGTATGCATCATCCTTCATTTCCTTACTGCTGTCTAGAAAGGAAACAAATGAAATATTAAAGAGATATTTTTTACTTTTCCTGCTTATGAGATTTTACATACATTAGCGCTGCAGTTATATGCAAAAGCCAAGACAGAAAGTGAAATAAATAGTCATAAGAAAGCTGTCAGTATGGAAGGAAGGTATATGAGCTATATTGGATCACATCCATGAAAAATAGCGCCTTAGATTATTCGGTGTGCTTTTATTTCCAGGGCACCGACACAGGCGTGTTTGAATAATGCATCGAGGTTCAGTCCCCACTTCAATAGATTTGTGCAATCCACTTTTACCAAATTAATGTCGGCTCTGCAAAATATGGCTGTTTTTATTCCCTGTCTGCATGAAGTACCAGGAAGTAACAGATTTGCATGATAATCAAGATGGCAGAGACAAACTTGAATACATGAACGTATGTGACTCCAATTGAGCATCTGCCTCTAACATGGATTCGAGCGCACAGAGAATAGAGCGTGAATAATAGTCAGAGAGAGCAAAAGACAGAGGGAGGGAAACGGAGATAAATAATGGTATAACAATAGCAGCACTGATTAATATCGCAGGAACTAAATGCCTCGCTATAACCATCAGGACAGTACGACTGGCGTCATTTAAACTGGCCGTTCCTCCAGCCTGTTCTTTAGCTGGCATCTGACACCTGGCAGCTCTTAAACCCACTGATCTAAGGCCAGCTGGATGGACTCAACAGCCTGTCCGTCCCACTCACGCTCAGAGGCTAATACTGACTGACCCAAATGAGATTCACACCGCCTGCCGCACTCATGCTAAGAAACCCAGGACGATTGTCCAGCATGCTGAAAGTCAAACCTTTTGTTATATCCCTAACCAATAGCAAAATGTTTTTTTTATTATTCAAAAAATAATATATTCTGACCAAGGTGCATGTAAAGGGGTCATGTGATGTTGCTAAAAAAAACTTATTTTGTGTATTTGGTGTAATGCAATTTGTTTATGCTGTTTAAATATAATATTTTCCACATACTGTACTTTACTGTTTCTCCTCTAAGACCTGCCCTTTTGAAATGGGCAATTTGTACAAAGCTCATCATTCCAAAAAAGCGAGGTGTGCACTGTGATTGGCCGAATATCCCAAGAATCTGATGCAAAAAGTTACGCCCCTTACCATAACATGCTGTCTCCTGGCACTATGACACCAAAACAATAAAACACATTAGAAACTAGGAATTTTTTTGCATCCAGTGAAGACATAATTATTTATTATTATGACTTAGTCTATTTACTTTATTTTCATTGTGTTGCATTGCTCATAATAAACATAACACCATGTCTGCATTTGTGATCAGAGAAATGACAAAACATTACCCTTCACTCCTCAAAACTCATGTTTGAATAGGAAGTAGCAGGTTATTTTAATAGCAAAACATAACTCACTCAAAGATTATGAGTCAGAAGCGCCAGACTGTCCTTGCAAAGGCAGAAATGCTCCACTTTATAGTCTCTAGGCACAGCCAGCATAGACTGCTCTCTAGGTTTTAGGAGTCAGTCCTTTGTAAATGCTTTCTAAACACACTCTAATATTTGTGTTGAACTGTTCTGGAACAGTGTTGTGAATACAACTTGACCATTGATTTCTAGTTATGTACCCTTTGGGAAGCACAAACAGTAGTTTCACTTTCACAACGACACTGTCAGACATTCACCACAACCACCTCTATCATCTGCATCACCTACAGCACCGCCTACTCATATTGCCTCACCGGAGATCTGATCACGCAAACCTGGATCTCATTACCACACCCTATATATAGACATTTCCTTCATTCAGCCAGTGTCTGGTGTACCCGTTCACTACCCCTACATTAGCTCCAGACCTCGATCTTCTCAGACTCTCCGGTGTGTGCTCTACATCTCTGCTCTGCTCCACGGACACGTGACAGAAGACCAGACCAACACCGACTATGAGCACTGAAACACCACCTGCTTCAGAGCCACTCATGGAATTGGTGAATGCCATCAAGGTGGCTTTAAACCCAACACCTACCCCGCCTTCTGCCTCGGGTTTACATTTATGGGCGAAGCGGCTGAGCGTAGTGGTTTGCTCCTCCAAGTCAGAACCAGCGACCCATCCAGAAATCCCTGTGAAGTATATGGCTTTCCAGGATGTCTTCAGCAAACAAGCAGCCACCCTTCTTCCACCACACCGGCCATGGGACTGTGCGAATAAGCTGCTGCCTGGAGCTAAACTACCAAAGAGAAGGATCTACCCCCTGTCTAACCCAGAGCACCAGGCAATGGCATACACTGAAGAAGCTTTAAGACAAGGTTTTATCCAACCATCTTCCTCACCGGCCTCTCTAGGTAACACCTGTGTTCTTGTCATAGTTGACAGATTCCCCAAAGCATGTAAACTAGTTCCGCTGAGAGGCCTACCCACGGCCATAGAAACAGTAGAACATTTATTTCATCACGTCTTCAGACATTTTGGTCTCCCAGAGGAGATATTGTTAGCCCGGGGAACTCAATTCACCTCTCATGTGTGGAAAGCTTTCTTTAAGATACTGGGTGTTACTGTTAACCTTCCAGTTATCATCCACAGACTAATGGCCAGACTGAGAGAAAGATCCAGGAACTAGGGCGTTACCTCTGGGCATACTGCCAAGATGACCAACACAGCTGGAGCAGGTTCCTCCCGTGGGCCGAGTACGCACAGAACTCTCTCCGCCAAAATACCACCAACCTAACACCCTTCCAGTGCATACTCGGATACCAGCCTCTGCTGTTTCCCTCTAAGGAGGAACCCTCTAATGTTCCAGCTGTCGACCACTGGTTCTGAGAAAGGGAGAGAGTGTGCAATATAAGAGCTTCCCTGACGCTAGGAGGAGAGCTACACCCAACTACCAGCCAGGGGATCTTGTCTGAACATGGCGCCCGTGTATGAATGTTCAGTATGAATTTCTTTGTTCTGCTGAACACAAAGGAGAAAAAGTTTGTGACCAGGCTGTTTTGGTCACCATTGACTTCAATGAAATCAATGGTGACCAAAACAGACTGGAAAGAAATTCATACAGGTTTGGAACTACTTGAGGGTGAATAAATGATGAGAGTTTTCATTTTTGAGTGAACTATTCATTTAAGACTGTTTAGGTAATTTAGTTTTTACTTTATATTTACAGAAAATGTGATTAAGAAATCGGTCTTTTGCAGTGTCTTATTTTGATAAAAAGCATGGCTGTTGCATTTAGTTATCATGCAACAGGTTAGTTTTTTCTATTCTCATCATAATCTCAAACACTAATTACTAATTAGCAAATAAATGAACTCATTGCCTTGGAAACAGATGGGAAAGCTGGGAAAATAATCAAGATGAAGAGATTTTAACAGCAAACAAGCACACACAATGACACCAAGGTAAACACACAAACACTCTCCTGGCTCCAGGACAAGGTGCATTTACCTAAAGCCCCTTCAAATAGGAGCACCTCTGATATTCCAAACACACTGACACCGCTGAGCACCTTAAAACAGCAACGGATGAAAATAGGCCTGACACTCGGTGAAGTAAATCGCAGTGGATCAATTGAAAATGTCACCTTCACGGACAGATTGATTAAACGCAAAGTGCTGAACGCTCCTTATCCCCCAGAACCGCAGCCATAAGTCTGGGATGCAAAGCAGTCTGGGAATGCGGCGATGGGTGATGAGGTGTAACTTGAAAATTACATCACGCAGTCTATTCTGTTCATGTACGCACAGGAATACATGCACAGACAGACTTATTTGTGCCTTTTTTGGTGCTTAATATCGATGTTAGAAGGTGCTGAGATGAATTTGCCCATACTCCGTCATTTCTCATCACGGGGCATTGTGTCAAAGAAATTGAGGCACTCGAATTTCTTATGAATTGGTTTCTAGTGAACGTACATCGAAAAGGTTATTTGGCTTCAGTCACTTCAAATCATTTATCCTGAGAAAATGAGGGCTGTTTCTCATTTGACTTTTTATGTACTTACAAAGAGCTCTGGGAAGTACTTTTACTGTTAACTTTTATTGTTAAGTTGTTTGTATGCCAAAATGGTCACTTTACAGCTTTGCACACACACATATGTTCATATGTTGCTCACACTTGACCAACATCACGTTTTTACAGTTCAATTACACAGATTGACTTTAAATCAATCACACTATAAATGAATAGTACTTTATACTTTTATAAAAGTATATACTGTAGGAAGCAAAATTACATAAAAGTAAAGTTTTAATAAAAGAATAAAAACAAAATTATAAAATTATATTTTTTTATTATATAACATATGTCTACATAATAAATATACACAGAACACATACAAATATTATATAAATGAAAACGTTTATGATTAATCGTATCTAAATCATTTACTACACTAACATACATATTTTTGGGGGGACTGCCTTTCACAAGATATTTTTATTTTCCACGGAAGAAAGATGCAGTTTTGAAACGACATGAGGGTGTGCTGAATTTTAATTTCTGGGTGAACTATTTTACAGTAAATAGATTTCTCTTTTTTTGCCTTACTGACACTTTTATTTACAGTATATATAGTGGGCTATAAAATTATTTGAAAAAGAGTGGGAGAGAGTTTTTGGAGTGTTTGCCTGGATGTTGAAATCCATAACACCGGGGCGGCTTGATTCCTCAGACTCTGACATGATTCCTCAGGTCATCGGCATATGTTTCACCCAAATACAGCACTCTCTAAGCAGGTAGTACACTCTCTCTCTCCCGCTCCCTTCCTCTCTCTCCGTCTCCAGCAGTCTTGAAGTCCTTGCTATCTTTCTCTGAAGGACAGGGCCATTTATAACGGCCACCGGATTTTGGCTGCTGTATTTGTCGGCCTCCGAACAGCTGCCAAGACCTGAACTGATACACTCCCGGCTTACCCTCTCTTCACAGTGGGTGCTGCAGTTTATGAGTCCCTATAATGATTAGTGCATTATTAAAAATGATCGCCGGGTTCACATATCAGCTGGAAAGGGCTCATAAAAAAACTATTTTTAAAAGCTTGGTTCCTATTTTGAGATTTGAAAGACGTCGGCACGCTACGCATCATTAATCTGCGAGTGAGTGATGGAAGAGGAGCCAGGAAAAAAACAAACAAAAAAAAACATTTGAAGCTTGCAAGGTCTTTCATTTCAGAAGTGCAAGCTTATTTTGGACTCGCGCTCCTTAATAATAATAATAATAATAATAATATTAATGATAGTGTCATTTTCATTTGCATCTCCCGTTAGGTAGTAAACAAGCCCCTGGCAATTTTTGGAAGTGGATACTAATCTGAAGAGTTTACAAATAGTAATGAGCCTCAAAAACCACCAAAAATAAAAATAAAATTATACTGAGAACCCAAGCGCTGGGAATGACGCTATCATAAATCAAGTCCTGAACAGGGGAACATTGGAGGTAAACAAGACCATTCAAAACTACACAATGCAACATGTTTAGTGAGTAAAGAGTCATTTATCTGTGAGATAAGAGCTTCAACCAGACCTTGGTGTGTATGAGAAGATTAATCTTCTTTACTCTGCATGGTTTACCCTGTTGCTACAAATTAAACAGATACTAACAGGTAGGCCCACTTGCGACCTGCATTATATAAAAGAATTGGAGCTGAGAGGCACTGAGACAAGAGAGAGAGAGAGAGAGTGAGAGATATGATGTAGGATGGTAAAACGTTTTTGATAGTTAATACTGCTGTAGAAATATTAGGTCAGGGTAGGATGCTATTAAAAATATGCCCAATTTTGACGCCATTTACACTGCAGCAGATATATTTGCACAGTCTAGACTGCTTTATGGCAGCTTTACGAGTTAACAGATCCAAATCAAGACAAGTGGGGAAACTGTCAAGGCATGCTGTAAGGCACAAAACACTGTAATTTGCACATATGGAATTTAATTGTGCGAAATGAGACTAGACCTAGTCTGACCTTCTTTGATAAAAAGATAACTTTTTTTTAACCACATTGCATAATGTACTTAAGTGGTAAAAAAAAAAAAAATATTCCAATGCATTAAAGTACACATGTATCCTTTGCAGAATTACTGTAACTTTCCTAGAAATGTATCTAAAATCTTTGTGTTCGCTAAAGAACCTTTTAGTAATAAAATAACCATATTTTCTATGAAGAACTTAGTCAACTAAAAAACCTTTCTACTAAAGTGTTTAAAAAAATTATTCTAAAAAGGTTTTTGTAGTGAATGACATAAAATAACTGTATGTTTCTTAGAGAACGCTTTAGTTCTTTGAAGAACCATTTTTTTAATGCTAAGAACATTTAAAAAATGCAAAGAACCTTTTTTAAGATGTTAAAGCATCTACATGGATCCAATAGAGAACCTTTATTTTTAATAACATTTCACAAGTTTCCACTTCCTCATTGTTAATGAATTTTAACCATGTTTGCCGTACTTTGCACCAGATGGCTGCCACTCCCGAGTCTTCACACAGGATGGCTGCCGCCCCTGAGTCATTACTCAAGATGGCTGCCGCGCCAGAGCCTGCCAGTAATTCTGATTTGCAGTGGCTCGATCCGCCAGAGCCTGCCAGCGATCCTGATTCCTCTTGGGTTCCGTCAGTTACTACATGACTTCCAGAGATGTCGGTTCCGGCCTGAGAGTCTCTGGAGGTTCTGTTGGCGATTGCACCGGCACCAAGGTGTCATCTGTACCCGTGGACACTCGGGAGGTTCCGCTAGTGGCTGCACAAACCCCTAACCTGCCTGTAATTGCCTTGGACATGTCCCTGAAAACTGGGTCTTCCCTTGAACCAGACCTGGAGGCTGTCCTCGAACTCTTGTTCCGCCCTGAACCGACCACAGAGGTCATTGAACTATTGTTCTGCTCTGAACCAGCCACGAAGGCCGTTGGACTCTCGTTCTGACCTGCCCCGGCTACAGGGACCAGCTGCCATGAGCTGGACGCAGATACGATCTCGGCCTTAGAGCCCACCACTAACCTCTCTCTGCTCCCTGTTGCAGTCCGGCCTGTTCCACCCAGGTGGGCTTCTCCGCTGTCTGCTCCGCCCTGGTAGACCTCTCCACCGCCAGTGCCTCCCCGGAGGGAAGCCTCGCCATTTTGGAGCGTGTGGGGCTATGTCACAGTTCAGCTGGAGGGGTCATCAAGCTCCACTAGAAGCTCCTTCTAGTTCTTGTTTTCTCGACCCTGCCTGCTTTGGATTTTTGCTCGTCTCTGCCCCTTTGGATTACGTTTGCCGATCGCCTGACCACAGCCACATATTTTGGATTATTCTCATGTCTCTGCCTCTGATGTTCCCGTTCGCTGTTTCTCGACCCTGTTTGCCTGTACTGTGAGTTTTCTTAATAAATAGTCTGCACAAGGATCTGTTTGTTCGCCTCATCCCTCCGCTCTGTTACAGTAGAGATATGGTAAAAAAATAAAAATAAAAAAATAATTTAAATGTTGTTCCAAGATCAACAAAATATGTTTATTTGTGGTGAATAATGATGTTGATTTTTTTGGTGATATGTTTGTTGGTAATGACCATTCTGGCAGTTCATTATCCATTACATACAATACATTATTGCAGGTCCTGATTTTTCTGCGTTAGATGCATTTATAGCTCAGCATATTTTGTTCACCCTGGAACAACATTTAAATGGAAACATTTTATCATAATCATATACCCTACCTAACCTTACCCATGAGTAGCTTCTAAAATCAGCGGATGTAATAGATTAATGACACTGATGTACAAGTACCAAAAACTGATTTTAAGCCAAAACTTCACAAAAACAATAAACTGGTTCTGCATACATCCTTTGTGTGGTAAACCATATGACATTTGTAAGATTTTGGTCATACTTTCCAGCCCTTATATTGTGAAAAGACGGCAAACAGTGATGTCAAAGCAACAAAAGGAGAATATGAAGGACAAGAGTTCACCGGGGGACAGAGGACACACAGGGAGAACAGAGAACAGAAGCTTTGTGAGAGAGAATTAATATCAGCGTGTCTTGCACAGAATATTTTTAGAGACTGAGCACAAGCGAGCATCCATCAGTTGGACCCAGTGGCCGTACGGATGCCCAATCGGAGCTGGGAAGGGAGGGCGGGACAGGGGCGAAGAGGGGAGTGGTTTTAACCATCACCAGAGGCATGTGCTTGTGCCAAAGCGAATCTCATCTCATCTCCAGGCGTAAATCTAGTCAGCTTTTTTTCCCCATTGGCGGGAAAAGCTGGGGCTGAGAGACAGGGCAGATAAATCAGATCGAAGTCAGGCTTCCCAGGCTGTTGAAGAAGGTGGGACGGGAGCAGAATTGCTACACGGACCCCTGCCTTTAATGACATACACTGGGACTGCAGAGAAGTGTAAATCTGGTCCCTCTTCCCTCCTCCTGCTCCTTCCTGGTGCAAAGTCACCTCTCGCTCTGAAAGCAAACTGAACGTCAACATTGACTAACGCGGAATCACAGTCAGCTGTGATAATTGCAGTTCTAAGTGTTCTCATTGTTCTAATTCTAGAACTCCAGATGGAGTTGAGTGTCGCTTCTTCTCAACCCAGTTTATGTCAGTGGTTCTTTGGAAGAAACAAAAGTCACAGGAAAGACAAATCACAAATGACATCTCTTTAATATCTCAACTGCTTCTCCTAGATAGGAGTCCTATCATGAGGAATCAAATTGTCCTTGATCTTTTGAGATAAAAGCCCTTCATCTGAATGTGAAAAAATATTTGAAATATAAAATTTCAAAACATCATATGGTATAAAAAGAGCACTGAATGAAATAATGTTGCGAAAAAAATGACTAACATTAGATGATCAGAAAGCAGTCGATGTGGTCTGCCCAGTTCTAAGTTTGTGAGAAGAAAGAGGTTAAGAAGAAAGCTTAAACAACACAAGAGGTTAAAAGCTGCGGAAAAGTTCACCAAACGTTTGCCGTTCCTGACTGCGTGTAGCACCTACAGTTCTGCAGACTTTTCTTTAGGATGTGGGAAAGTTCACCAAAAGTATGCAGTTCCTGTCTGTGTAGCATACAAATCCAAAACCTTTCTGAAAGACCTCAACATTAAAAACAAGGTTTTCATTTCCTTGACAGTTTTTGCGACAGTTTCCAATTTTTCCAGTTGTTTAAGTCAGTCAGACTTTACAAAGAGTTTGATATATTCAGATGAGGACAATATAAGGGTCAAAGGATTGTAGAAAATGGCCATGTAATTTTAAAGTGTTTTTGGCACTAAAAACTTACTAACGCTTTAAATGGACCTCTGGGAAAAATTAAATAATAAAAAATGTATGATGTGACACCTTTAAGTCGCCTGCATCTCAGATGTTTCTCCTAAGGGAAAAATACCCCATTAATCTCACATGTGCCATCTCTGGAATTAAAAAAAAAGATCTCAACAACACTGCAAACTATGTGCAGATGCAAAACCTTAAATATTGTCTAAATTAAATAGAATGTCTGAATTAAACATTTCCTCTCTTTGGTATTTTTATATTAACATTTAAAATCAAATCTGTAACCTTCAGTATGTTTAGTCCCCAAAGTATATACTACCTACATGTCTTGGGGCCAAACAATACAAAAGACACAAGTCCACGGTTAAGATTTAATCAAAGCTCTTGGGTCACGTGTGTGTCAATAATTCAGTCTCACAAGGAAGACTGCAGCAAATCTTTTTAATTGAAAAGACCTGGCTGCATTGATCTGTCCGAACATGCCCAGAGAGGGTGATGTGCAGTTCAAACACAGATCAGGTGAGCTCCAATGGTGTTTGGCTCATGGGTATACTTGATTGTTGCATTGAAACCTTAGGCGGAAAATCCATCTGACAGTAAACTTAAACAACATGACTCTGGTGCCATATCAAGAGCTAAATTCAGTCACTAACCAAAGGGTTAAAGATACATTTTAGACCCCAAAACTTCCAGGCTGCTTAGTAGCAGATGTGTTTTTGCCTGTAAACATGAGTATATCGAAACTGGGTCCCAAAATAACACATTCAACATACATTCTTAACCAAGATCTGAGGCTGTAAGCAAAGATTTTTGGTGCATGTAATTTTGGATCCTTATTTTGTAATTCCATGGTATAATTCCTGCTAGAATGCTTCTGCAGGATGAAATATTCATGTATGCACAGATACACAGTTGACCTGAATGCCTAGGGATGTTCCACCTCTAGATGGAATGAGAGACATGAATCTAATGGCAAAGCTATGTTCAGGCTCTGGAGAAGGGATGTTTGGCTGATTTCAGGATGAAATACTTGACCTTGCGCTTTCATCCAGCACAGAGGGAAGATTCAGAGAGCGATCACTCCATACAAAAGGACAGTCTGAGAGCTGACTGGGACTGGATGGGTGGAGCTGACATGCTTGTGAGAGCTGTGCCTCTCATATGGAGTGAGGGAAGTTTCTCACCTTTTGAGGGCCTTCTTTGTGCCTTATGTAGTTGCTGAAGGTGAGGGAAATATTGATATGGGAGAGGAGGAAAGTGTTTTGAAATAGCAGAGACAAATATTGTTTACTTTTTCAGAACATAACAACATTTGATTCAAAGTTAGATACTTGAAATAGCTGTATACCTAATGTCTTTCGGGATGTAATCAACTACTTGCAGCATAACGCTTTGCAAATGATGTGACTGAATCTGAAATGACAGTATAGTTAAACTATTTAAGTTAATAAACTCAAAATCCAGGATATATTCCATAAAACATTATTTTATTTTATTTTTTTCTCAAAACAAGGGCAAAATACTGATTAACAAAAGGGTTTTTGTAACATATAATTTGTACTTTGCAGGTGTTATACAGACTGTAAAGTGAACAAAAGGCTCAGGAATGGAACTGTGCCATTACAGCAGGCATCTCTGGACACATAACAGCTGATATTACTACCTGCGAGGAAGGCTGTTTCTAACATCATTATATGCAGTTGATGTGACATCTGTTACATCAGACAGCTTATAATGTGACAAACCCTCTCATTTAAATTCTTTCAGTGTGTATTCAAATGATAATAGTAATAATAAACACCTACAAATGCATGCTCAGTAATAAAAGGCCGTAACATTTCAGTCAAAAGCAACACCATTTCAGTTTTGATGAATCTGTGAAAAATTTGATGAAAACAGTGAAACTCACTGTTGAGTTTTTTCTTCTTCAAATAGGTGTACCACAAGGGTCTCTTATAGGTCCTCTTGAATTGTAATTTCTCTTGTGTTTTATTCATTTATTTTTCATATCAGAGTGCCAGATATGGTGAGGATTTCACACGCTTACACACCGAAGCACCATGTCTATTCAAACTGGCACATGTACTCCCAGAGAAAATCTAATCTAAAAATAATAAATGAATACATAAACACAAATAAAATCATACAAGACCAGTAGTTCACACTAAAATAAATAAATATATATTTTTTAATTATGTCAAATACAAAACCAGAAAAGTAATACTAGGAGTGAAATTCTCCAAAGTGGCTGTTGATCTCTGTGGCACTGTTGAAAATGAACATATTGCACTTTTTGAGGATGTGGCAAGTGCGATATTGAGTGTTTTCATTGCTCACTACAGTTGTTATATATATATATATATATATATATATATATATACACACACACATCATCAGTGCATAAAATGATCTTGCAAACTCAAGCTTTCTACCCTCTTGTTACACAAACAGCACTGGTGTGTAATAGACATTGATAGGATCAAGGCCGACATCAGGTGATTCACACTGTTAGCAGCATTGATTTGGTATCGCTGTGAGTCACTGCTGTCTTGTTGGTGAAATGGGAGGTTTAATAACCTTCCTTCTCAATTAAACTCATGAACTTTGATGTTCGAACAACAATATGACCTTTAACGCTGACCTGAAAACAACTCTTCAGTCTTGCATAGTATATTATTTTGGGCGAAAGAAGTAAAACTTGGTCAATGGAAGCCCACTTACATATCCTACACTGTACATATGTATATGTAAGAAGAAAGGATGGAAAATAGAAATTTACATTTGTATTTCCAATTATGGTTAATGCAAATGAATAGCACACTCAACATTATAAGGATTTTGCTTTACAATCCACATTAGCCACAGCATGCTTTGCCATGTTGACACAGGAGCAAAACCAGAACACGTTGTCCAGAGAAAGGCCTGTATCAGCAAGCTTTTAATCATCCAAGTATTTTCCTCCAGCAAACATGGATCAATATGTAGTCTAAGAGAGAGATTTCATTACTGCCCAGCCAACAAGCTCTTTTAATTACTGTTGAAGTGCTGTTCAACTTTTCTAAACTAATTTTGTGGCTTCACGCCATGCATGCCGGACGGCAGTATATTTCTGAAAGTTTCTATCGTAGAGTATTTTTGCACCACTCTCAAATTCCAATAGATCAATGAACACGTTCACTGTGCCAAACAGAAGCTGTATATAAAACATTTAAATGCCTCACAGGCCATATAAAACTATAATTAATCTGTTAATCCGGAATATGTCACAATTTTTCAGACTATGTTTGGAATTTTTCCCAACCTTGCCAACGCTGGCCAATCACAAGCCTTATTTGCTCTTCTGAGGGAAGAACTTCCTCCTTCTTCCTGTATATATCCATATATTTGTGTGTAAAAACAACTTTTTATTTTGGACAGCAATTAATTGTTTGACAATATTTTAACAAATATATTATAAGTTATATATATTACATATATAAGTTTTTGTGTACATAAAATATATATGTGTACTGTGTTTATTATGTATACAAATTATATAAAAAATATTTAAATGTATATGTATGCATTTATATGTTTTATATGTAAATAAATGTAATATATAAACTACATGTTTTTCTGAAATGTATACATATATATATATATATATATATATATATATATATATATATATATATATTAGTGCTGTGGAACAATTAATGACATTTAAACACATCCATAATAAAAGTTATGTGTATACTGTGCACATTTATTATGTATATATAAATACAAACGCATGCATGCATATATTTAAGATATTAAATAATATATTAAATGTGTTTAATATAAAAGTATAATATAAAATATATGAATATGAACATATAAATGTATAAACATGTAAATATTCTCAAAATATATACTGTGTGTGTAAATAATAAATAACACATTAACACAGCACACATACATATTTAAATGTAAATAAAAACTTTTACTTTGCATGCGATTAATCATGATTAATCATTTGACACTCATTTTAACACTATCACTGTAGCAAAGAGCTGGTGTATGCAGAGATATATGAAAGTTGATCATTTTGGCCAGGCATGATAGCATTGCTCACTTGCTGATCTGTTTGACTGTCACACTCCCCCTAGGCAGTCACTGAACTCAACAGCCATAGACGAACAGGCATAAACAGCTTAAATATACACTTGCTGAAAATTCTGTAAGGCAAAACATTGCAAGCCTTTCAAAGCCATATATGTGCTTAAATGTTTTAGAGCATGCAAACACATGGTCATTACCTCGGCTGCCTTTCCAGTGGAGGGAAAATAAATTAATTAAATATTACAAATAAATAAATTAATTAATTAAATAATACAAAATAAATTACTAAATATTTCTTAGGATATATTTCAATTTACTAAAACCAAACACTCCCTTAAATAAAAATAACAATAACTAAATATATGTGAATATAGGATTTTTTTTTTTTTTTAAATATGGTTATTGTTATTGTTGTTGATATTAAATGTAATGTATTACAATAATAATATTTAACAATACAATTATACTGTTGTTGATTATCCTAATAAGAGTATTTTTTTAATTATTTATAATTATTTATAATACTTGTGCTTCTTGTTGTTAGTGCTGTTACAGTAATAAGAGTTATTCCTGTAATAATAATACTAATAATAAATTATGTATATAAATATATAAATAAAGTGTAGTATAGTATAGTATAGTAAAAGTATAAAGTAAAGTATAAGAAAGCGTAATCCATCCAAATTAATGTTTGTATTGAGTATCTTTAAAATGAGCAAATGACTAGTTAGTTATTTAGTTGGAATAATTAATATCCTGAGTAGCTTTACTATCCTTGCTTTGCCAAACACAGAATGAAGTCCAGAATGAATCAATTACAGACAGCCTTAGCTCTGATTGAGCCTCAGACTTCCTCACACCGGAGTCAGCGGCAACCAATCAATAAACGACCCCACCGGCTATAACAGCCTCAGCTCACGCTTCAGGCCTGAACACAGGTGTCACTACATAGCTCGGCTTCTACACACAAAAAGTGCCTTATTAATATTTCAGGCCTTATACAAAACCGAGAGAATGGAAAGGTAAGAAATAAAGCACAACTTTACATGAAAACTTGAGGCAGAATATTGTATGCGTGTGTCTTGGGTGGGAAAAAAGACGGAGAGATAGATAGATAGATAGATAGATAGATAGATAGATAGATAGATAGATAGATAGATAGATAGATAGATAGATAG
>JAUMHR010000090.1:4886982-4904190 GCA_032361145.1 Enteromius fasciolatus
GAAAACAAGACAGACAGGGAGAAGATACACACTTACATATGTTTGTCTTTATAAAGACCAAAGCGTTTTCGACCCCGTCTCTGCTTGGTTCGAAGGAGCACAGCAGATGAAGGAGGTCGTGCTGATGTGTGCTTGTCGTGGACGGGCTCTGGGCAATTGCTCATCTCCGAGTGCTGATACGTTACGCTCCTGTCACACCCCATTAATATAATAACACAAAAACTAAGCTGACAGGCCGGAGATGAAGGGACAGACACGCAGCTCTCATCACTTATATCCACATCAGCATATCTGGCCGGTACAGGAAATATAGAAGGGCGAAACAGAGAGAGGCCAAAGGCTGATAAAAATTTGGTCATTACTGGGTCACCCTGCAAAACTTGAATGTTTTGTGAAAAATACAAGGTGTATTTTTGACAGATGCACTGGTCACTATTTTTAATATTGGTGTGCACTGACACTGTGCTGTCAAATCAATTAATCATCCATATATATAATGTTTACATAATTTTGGAAGTATCATTATTCCAGCTATTCTGTTTGGAGGGCCAAATTACTCAAAATTAAATAAATGTTAAAATATAATATACAAATATTAATATATCATATAAAAATAATTAAATACATAATTTAATTATTAAATGCATTAATGTATACAACATATTTATTTATTTATGGTAAATATTATAATATACTGTTATTACATACGTAGTAATACTAGTAATAATAATAATCATTGTTATTATTGTTAATATATGTATTTGTTTCATAAACATAATGCATGTAAAACATTATTATATTATTATTAATAATAATAATAATAATAATAATAATGTTATTATTATTATTGTTGTTGTTGTTGTTATGATGATCATCATCAACTTCTTACAATTATAGCGGGAAATATACCTCTGAAATCTAATACCTTGGTTGCAATATAATAAAATATGATATAAAGTTTGGGGTCAATAACAACAGAAAGAAAGTCAAACAAACTTAGAACAACATTAAAATCATGTTTAACAATGACAGAGTTTTCAAACTTTCCCTCTAACAAGCTTTTTTTAATATATATTTTATTTTCATTCTTAAACACATGCCCTGTCTAAAAGTTTCACATCCCTGCATTCCTGATGAACCAAGCTAATTATCCTGGGAATTTTGTAACTGCAAACTACTTTTTTGGCCTGTGTTTAGTCCCATGCAGCATTAAAAAGTATTTAAAGTTCTCTACTTTTAAAAGGCATGATTACACCAGAGGCTATACGCTTGATATCCTTCATGTACTTATTAGCAGTTAATTAGATTGGGTGCAATTATATTAGCATATAATTATAGCGATAATTGACTTTACACTAACAAAGAGATGCAAAAGAACCGATAATGACAATAATAAAAATACTTTGGTTTAAAAATAAGATTCATTGGTTGAGGCAGTGAGGTTGAGCCGTGATGTCACAACACAGGCATAAATAGGACGCTCAGGAAGTGTTTGTGAGGCAAAGCTCTTATCCAGAAGTAGGTTAAGTCCCCTCTGGATGAGATGGTCTTCTGCCCTTTATTGTGACACTAAAACCTGAATTTCTCTAGGGGCTGCTGTGACTGTGACCGTAAAGAACCTTAATGTTCCCGAGCCACTAAACACAAGTGCGGCCTGTGTTTTAAAACGTCAGGTTTGCCTCTTTAAAAGCACCCTCACAACTTATGTTGCTTTGCGTGATGTTTTGAACACCAGGGCATTGCTACTGTATGCAGGTGTTTCTGGGGCTTTCTAACCAAAAGAGACCACCACTGTGTGTATAGAAATCAATATTTTTATGTCATTTTATTGGATTATATAATGATGTAATATAATACTATAATATGATAAAGTACTAAAATATGATGTAATAATACTTATATAATAAACATGAGGTCAAATAATAATTATAACAATAATAGTGATAACAATGATAGTGAAGTTTTGAAGTAGACTAACTAAACTGGTATTTGTTTATAAAATTTACTTCAAAAACTTTTTTATTTATTTTTTTAATTATTAGTATTATTTACGATATTAATTATTATTATTATTATTTCTTGGAATTACGAGTTGCTTTGTAAAATAATTTAATTAAAAACAATTGTATAGTAATATAATATGACATCATTTAATATAATAATATAATATATGCTTTAACAAAAGGTAAAAAAAAAAATCACTCAGTAACAGCTAATAAATTTTACAAACAATTACAACTAAACTTTCTGAGGTAGAGATACAGAAATTATGCTGTCTTGTGCACTCAAATATGCTTTGTTTTATTTACAAATGCATATGAAACTGAGTTTGGTCGTCATTAAAAAATGAATGACGCAACTCTATTTTTTTCATCATCCACATTCACTTTGAAACACTGTACCTCATGTCGCACAAGTTGCAAATCCCATTTAACGTTGTTTGTGAAGTCATTTAAGGGCTTTATGACAATCCTGACATGATCCAGATGTCCAGAATCCATCGCATCACAGCAGAGCAACGACTGGGGCACAATATACTCTCGGTGAGCAGGGGCAATTTTACACCAGCTCTGACCCTAATGGAAAGTTCAGTGAACTGAGCCTTCTCTGAGGTAGCATTCCACATTCTGCAGTCCCTCGCAATGCTGAGCCTCTGTCAGCTTTACTTATTCTCAGGGTGGCTGCACAATACACTGAGAGATATGTGGTAAAATACAGCCATATAATATAAATCTCACAAAACTAGATTCTGGTGAGACTGAACCGCAGCAATGCATGGGACTATGTGAGAGCTCGCTGACAAATGCAGTTAGATTTTTCCTCGCTCTGTCCTGAGAAACTGAAATATATCAAAACTGAAATAGACAAGTTGTTTGTTTGTGTTATGGTCGTACACAAGGATACTTCAGGTCTCCCCGGGGCTGATGCACTCCTCAAGGCTTCACTTATTAATATTAATTAGTACACGCGACCAAATGATTTTTCCCCTCACATATTATAATTCTTTTTTTTGTTTGTTTATTTGTGTGCTTTTACACTGCAGTAACTAGAATTCGTGATGGGAATATGCTCCATTTTGTTTAGAGTTACAATGCATAATATATATATATATATATATATATATATATATATATGATTTCGTGTTATGCAAGTAATGATTTCTCATGACTTTATTTCCTTGACAATACATAACAGATATGTGTATTAATGTTAGTGCTGGGAAGTGGAGTTTGTAAGAGAGAGAGAGTCCAATAAAGATGTGGTGAATGCGGATGCCCTGTGGTGGAGCTAGAGGGCACTCATGACGTAGCCCCCCCTATAAGGAGCGGCTTCCAGACACTCCAAACAATTTTCAAGTGAGGGAGGGATGGGTGGGTGCCCTGGAGGCTGGACGGGGCAGATTCTCTGGAGGCCTTCCGGGCACGACATAGTTCTGGAGAGGCCACGGCGGATCTGGACCCTTAGATGGCCATAGTGAGTCATGACCGTCATGCGGACAAGGCAGTTCTGGGCCCTTGGGAGGGTATGATTCGATCCCCATCCCACCCCTCCCCCCAAAAAATCTTGGGGAGAGGTCCCACCTGCACCGGCCCTGGTGCTATTGCGGAGCAGCGGTCTGAGGATTCATCTGAGAAAGTTGTAGAAGGTCAACCATCATTGCAGCCCACCACCAGTCGAAGTTTATGGCAGAGTGGCCCGATGGAAGCCTCTCCTCAGTGGAAGACACATGAAAGCCCGCATGGAGTTTGCTAAAAAAAAAAAGCAGCATCATGTTTGTCGGGGTGTTTTTCAGCTGCAGGGACAGGACAACTGGTTACAATTGAGGGAAAGATGAATACGGCCTTATAAATACTTGTGATTAGTTGGAATTAATCATTTGGCAGCACAAATTTATGTATTTATTCATTCTATTCTATTCTTAATACTTCAGGTGTCTAGACAGAATAATATATGCATACATATATATATATATAGCCTATATATATATATATATATATATAGCCTATATATATATATATATATATATATATATATAAATCAATAGTCAACTAACTAACTAACCAACCAATCAATCCTCATACTATATATAAAGACTCTATATATATATATATATATATATATATACTTAAACCAAACTTTGTTTTGTAGTACAAATGTAATTAATTGGCATTTAACTGACATTTTCTGTGCACAAACAGATTTATAGATTTCATTTGGGGGTTAGAAATGACCTAGACATTTCGTTAGTTTGTGTGTGGGAGTTTTCACCACATGGCACTCTGAAACGTCTTCCTCCTGGGAGAGATCCTGTGCCTCATGACACACAAAGCATCTTTGGTCACCAAATAAGTACATTAAAAGACTTCCTAATGCTGATAGTTATTTAAAAATGTTCTTCATGCAAAGTAATTTACAGTACACTAATTGTAGGCACAGTCCCACTGGAATATCCCGCCAGTGTCTTGCTCAAGGGCAGGATTGTAGATTTAGTAATTCCCAGCTCTAGGGACACCTTTGCTCAGGACTAACCAGAGGCCTTTGTGTTGAACAACCAAGCTACTTAATCATTAGGCTGGAAGAACACCTCATAACATCCATCTCCCTTTATTAAAAGCAAAACCGTTTGAGTTAATGAAGTTTGAGTTAACAAAGTGGAATGCATTTGGGTAAAATGGATATTGGAATCAAGGCATTAGCATCCATTTTCTAGGTATTTTAGTTTAATTTAGCTTTAACTATATAACAATTCACGAGTGTGATTTCCTAAACCATTTTTGAGGGGAATTTATCCTCTATTTGGAGGATTGTGTGAAGTTGATGTGCTTTCAAACAGATGCAGTAGAGTTTCCCATTTCCCAAGGGCTGTTTGTAGCAGGCCATAGAACTCCAGCCCTTCCTGTCGAAACAGCTGTTATCTCTCCGTTCCCTCAGAGGAAAAAAGCTCCTACATTTGTTATTTCTGTCATCCACTGGCCAGTGGCTGAAAAAGTGGGGGGTGGAAATCTGCATCTTTGCTCCATCTATAACATAATTGGAGCGTAACAGACTACATTAAGGTCCAAATGGTTATGCGGGAATTATGCAAGTGCCATTCGCGCGACCTCAGGCGCGCCGGCTCAGCACGGTCAAAACGTTTGCGACCTCTGCGTGAATGCGGCGGCACAAGCTCGGCAAGTCGAGCAGTGGCCGATTCATCTGAAGTGAAGTGACAGATTGGGAGGACAATATCACAGGACGGACGCTCTGAGTGGCTGAGCCTCAGGCCGTGAGAGGCCGAAAAACATCAGCGTGCGATGCTGAGAGATATAGACGGAAGATTGGTGACTCAGATATAAAACGAGCCGCGGGAGTCAAAGTTTAAGTTGTACCAACAGAGAGAAAAAAAGGTTGTGGCACAAACAAGATTTCAGAGGGAAGCATTGCTGCGCACTTAAGTACGTACTGTACAGTACAAGATTTTGTTGTTTTATAATAAACAAACGCAGAGCGAATATGTCAAACATTGTATTGCAACATCCCAGTGCGCAAATATATTATATGGTGTGGGCCATATATTGTAAAAGCGTACTTTACATTAAATTGTCCTACGAACAGAAATGATACTTGGAGTGCAAATTTTTGGTTGAAAAGAAACCACATACAGTATATATATATATATATATATATTCCTCATTAGTGGCTGTTTCTATGGGCTGCCATGCATAATACAATAAATCAGTGTATCACAAATTGAGAAATGATCGATTGTGAGCTTAGTTTTGAACATCAGATGATGCTGCATGCTTTAGAAACCGCCATACTCTGCTTGTTTTACACAGACTTGAACCTAAAGTAATCATTCATAAAATTTGAAAAGGTTGAAGCGGATTACAACTGTATTTACATGAAGCTCAGCCGAATTATATACATCTCTTATATTAATGGCTTATCCAAACGCTCTTCTTATAAAAACTAGATTAGAGCACCATCTGCTATTAAAATCTAGCCTCAGAATCAATTCCAAAAAACTGCGATGCATTCAGAAAATCTACCAAAAAAAGTCGTGACAATGTAGTTTCTCCAGCGATGCACTGTATTATGGTGGGCAAGCAACGAGTTTGTTATTATACGAGAAACACATCTCAGAACGTAGCAACCTCACAGCAAAGCTAACTATTTAGAACACTTTAGCATCAAATCATATTTTTACATTCTCAAAGAGCAGAAACAAAGCTTAATAAATATTCTGTGCTAAATTATTTGGCCAAAAGGTTTACAATGGCTCTTAATTCTTATAGTTTGTAAGCTTTCTGAAGCTAATTACCCCGAAAGGAACTTAAAAATTAGCTTGTGCTTCAGTTCTACAAATACCGCTCCCTATTAAGATCAATACATTGTACCTGCTGTGCAAAAACATGTCCATATTTGCCTAATGCTTCTAAAGAATGTACAAGGATGATTTGTCCAGAAAAATCCCAGCTTGGTCCTAAAGACCAGTCGGTTTTCTTCTCCAAATGCTAACGGTATAGCAGCCTCAAAAGCCCTTCAAACAATAGCCGAACTTGTCTGCGTGTGAGATCTGCTTGTTAAAAGCAGATCAGAGAGTTCACTTCAAGACTATTCTGAAAGATTCATGTGCCGGCCCTGCAAGGGTGACACATAAACATCATTTAAAGTGACAAGATTTTTTTTTTTTACAACAGATGGAAGCGTAGCACTTTGACGTATTAATTTGTACAATAGCATCTCACTTAGTCCTTCATCATCTTAAAGGTTTGACATAGTGTACAGTCAATTGCAGCTTGTCTCAAATAAACTTCACATTGGCTTGTAGAAGCTACTGAAGCCACAAGAATCATCATGGCTTTATTCTTCTCTCCAGCTAATCTTATCTGGGCTATGTTTTTGTTTAGTTTGCCAGTTTAGGAGATGGCGCACAACCTTCCCTTCTTGTCCGACTTTGTTTAGCGAGCAAATTTTAACCTTGAGGGTGTAGAGTGCCACAGAGCCCTGATAAATCATAGTAGAAGAACACAGCACCACATAGCCAATTACGTTCACTCAAGGCTGGGAAGGGACTGTGAGAATTGACACACATATTTGTTGCCAGCAAAGATGTGCGGGCATGGTTTGTTTTGTTTAGAGGACTCTGGAGACTCAGAGCATTCGGGTGGAGACACAACGGAATAGGGTTGACGTTGTGTTCCACTTGGGTGGCTAAGTAAGGATTGGAAAACAGTCAACACAACCATAAACAAGATATTTGGTAGTTCTCGTCCATTGGCTTGCACAAATAGGGCTAGAAGGCCTTAAACGTGAAGTGTAATTTTGCAGTGTAAGCATTACCAACACAGTCTCATGAGCAATTCGTACATATTCGTACGAGGTGCAAAATTTGTGCCAATTCGTACTAATTCGTACGACCTCACTCGTACAATTTCATACGATTTGTCTAAAACGATGTGATGGGTAGGTTTAGGGGCGGGGTTATGTTTAGGTAATTTGTATACGAATTGGAATTCTAAAATATGTACGATTTAAAATAATTTGTATGTATTAGCTACCTCATAAAATATGTACGAATTGCCGTGAGATCAGGTTGGCAATACCAAACGGAAACACAAATTATTAATGTTTTAAACAGTTTTCCCAAACCACACTTACACCATTGGTTGAGCCAATATATTATTATAAAGTATTCTTATTATTTAATTTAGATTTTTACTGTAAGTACTTTCACAAAATAAGTTTTATATATATATATATATATATAATATAATATTACTTAAATATAATAATAATAATAATATAAAAATAATATACGTATTAGATTGAAAAACAAAGTAATAAATTGACAAAACCTACCAAAATTACTAAAGACTAAAGACTACTATTAAAAAAAAAATTATAAAAATAAAAAAAAGCTATATAATATTATAAAATAACAGGATTTACATTAGATTAATGGTCAAATGACTAAGCAATGTGAAGAGTCCTGCTGTTTTTTCTACAAAGTGAAGAAAGAATAAAGCTGTTCTTGTCATTTTTTAGCAGCACGGTTTCCATTGCTAGGTTGTGCTACAGATATGAAAATGTGGTAAATTAGAAATATCTTGAAATGAAATGACCCGGTGAACCTCGTCTTTTAGATGAAGAGATTACATTATCACAGGGAAGAATAATAGAGAGCACACTAAGCTCTAAATTTGGCACAAAATCGACGTTGAAAACAAAGACGATTCAGAGTGAAAAGGTAAGGAGCATCTGGGTGAACCCAAGAGAGCTCATGCATAGTGTATTTCATTATCAAGGAAAACAGTCGCATCCTCTAAGAAGTTAAGAATAAATCGCCCATCTGAAGGAAAAAAAAAAAGCTTTGCATCATACCCTGCATTTAATAAAAATGAATATGGAAACAGCTTCAGACTGAAAAAGATAATGGCTCTCACTGAAGTGGCTTAGTTCAAATATTTACAATTATCAAACAAGGTCAGGTTTCAAATCGGTCACTTGTCTGAATAACACAAAATGTGTCTGTAGATTAAACCACATAATGTATTATATTTATATTTGCACTATAAAAAGCACATATTTTGAGCTCCAACCATAGAACAATACTAGAGCGACACAAGAGCGTGTTTTCTCTCAGGTAAATTGTCTTTATTTCTTCAGTTTTTGGTTCAAAAAACATTTGGCTTGTGGCTAGTGGGTTAAAACCTGTTAGCTGCAACTGAGCTCATCAAAAATTAAACACGAAAAATCCTCTAGACTTTTTGTTTTTCCACAAAGTCTGACAAAGAAAGAAACAATGAGAACTCAGACTCAAACTGTCATGTTCACTGTCCCATTGTCAACAGTAATGGCAAACACAGCTTTATGGTGCAACCACACACAAACGCAGAAACGCAAACACACACTCGTCAAACCAAGCCCACGTATCACAATACTGTCAGCCGTCCGAGTGTTTCTACAGCTAATTCTCCAGCCCTTATCAGTCTCATTTTAGCTTCCCATGTCCTGTGCTGTCAAACACAGCCGCTGTTTTTAAAGTTTAATCCCGTTTGCTTTGTGAGTCAGCAAGAACACCAGACAGTGGTAATTAACGGCCAGATGTGCGGCCATCCTTGCTGATTAGCGATTTAACACACCACCCACCTGAGTAAGTGGTCAATTGTGAAGTAAACACATACAGTCGTAAACAACATCTTATAGATCTGAACGGTAAAGGAATATAGCTAAGCCCCAATTGGGTCTAATTAATCATGAGGCCTATCTTGGCAAATAATGCTTAGGTACATCTCATTCTTCATCATAGAAAATCAATGTTATTTAAAGAACTCAACAAGGATGAATATATTTGACCAAAATATTGTAAAATATTATTATTTAAAGCCTACCTGGTTTCATGGCATAAACGTACCTCGACATGAAATATGTAGCAATAAGTACATATCACAGCAGTTTCGACAAGAAATGGACACTAGAAGCAGTAAAACTCCTTTTGTATTCCTTTTCAAACTAATTTTCTGAGTTTTGATTAATAAACTGTCACTTTTGCACAGTTACTTAAAGAATATCATGGCTTGTGTGTCTTGTGATCAATTGCGTCATGCTGTTGTGAAATACTAATAGGTGTGTTCGACTTCATGCGGCGCAGCAAGAAATCGGCTGCCGCCTTACAAATAAATGCATTCTGGTAAGATCATTTACCCGACTTTGAATAAACTGCTTATATTTGAAAAATGTCCTACAGCTAACTATGAAACAAAGATACAAATAATAAACCTCATATTGCATTACATAAAAGTCACTACGGAGACCTATAAGTGACCGACCTGACGGCCGTCTCTTTACTCCTCCCCCGACTGCCGGCGGCAGGCTAGTCTAGTGCATCTCGAACACACCTATTGGCTCTTGTGTATGTTGTGACCGATTGCATCAGCTACGAGATGGGAGTATGTTTTGTGAATGAGACGTGAGCTAAATCATAAAACATGCCAATGTTCACATGTTGAACTTGTGTTTTAGCATCACCCAAGGGAAATTTCTCCTTGAAACTGTGGAGTGCAGTAAGGCACATCAAAATTGTGTTGTACATAAGGTGCACAGATGTACATATTTTTATGACACCAGATATCTCCAAATACTGGCCTGGCATCTATAATACAGCATTTTGTTTATTTTTGTGAACCACTATAAACTTTTCAAACACACACAAAAAGGAAAAAGACTTTTCCATTTTGTTATCATGTAAACATATCCTACAGTAATCTTGAGGAAAATGGTTGCTTATAAGGAAAAACTCAAAATAAAGTCTTAAACCTGATTCTTAGCCAAAACATATTACTGGTACATTCATTTTAACACAAGTTGATATAAAAACATAGAATAAACGATTAAGTAACGCTTGCTCAGTTTTCAACATCCTTTGGGTCACATTGTCTACCACAATAACAGAATGATCAATCTTGTTGATCAAGGACATACAGCAAAACTCCCATACGTTAATGTTTGTTCATAACTTCACAGTTTATTGAGCTGTAAGAATCCTACAACCTGACCTCAGTAAGACACTGGGCACAGGAAGCTTCTCAACAGGCCGGGTAAGCTATTTATACCACCACATGCTAATTAGCTGGCGTGCTAGAGAGGACAGCCGGAGAGCAACCAAACCAAAGAAACACTCTGCCAGACTGAAACCCTGATTCAAACAAGCAAATCTCCATAAAAATACTAGCAAATACCATCAAATAATCTAATTGGAACTCTTTCTTGGTGGCGGGGACATTGGACTTCGTCAGGTTTTCAGGAGTGCTGAGAAAATACATTCAAACCATGTTGAGTACATGTTCATGTTTTATGTCTGTAATGATGCAATATAATAATCCCAAAATTACATCTAAGTGACAGATGCTGTTGATTTTCACACATTAACTTAAAACCATGGGCCCAAATCAAAGGAAAGTCAGTTCTCTTGGCATACTTCTTTAGAATGCAATCAGCAATTTTTGTTAAATGAATGTATGTGTGTGTGTGTGTGTGTGTGTGTGTGAGTGTGTCTATAGTGTTGTCGCATGTTTAATCACAATAAATCACTTCCAAAATGACAGTTTTTGTCCATATTTGTCCATATTTATTATGCATATATAAGTACATACTTGCATGTATATTTAAGAATGCATGTGTTGTTATATATACATAACAAATATCCACAGTATATGCATATATTATGTAAACCATATTTAAGAAACACATATTTTTGTTATATATACACATTTAATGAATCTTTATTACCATAAACACACACACACACACACACACACATATATATATATATACTGTTTTTGTTTTTTTTCAATTTAAAAAACACTTAATTATTAGCAAGCAACAATACTTTAATTATTCAATAAATGTTGAGTAACAACTCTGCACAAACCCTAAGAGAGTTAATTTGAAACTAAATTCTTCATCCTTGTTTTCGCTTTTTTTATTTCAGCCCCATCCTAACAAACAGTACGTTTTATAAAAAAAAAAAATTACAAATGGGACAAAAAGAGACTAATGTCTTGGAGAGATGTCTAACAGAAAACATGACAGAAAAAGTGAGCGGCAGGGAGAAAATCTAATGTAGATTCACGTTAGCCTGCGGTGTCTTGTCAAGGGGGATGGAAGCATATACGCTCAGATACGGCATGCTCAGGAAACATTTGGGCCAGTCGGCTCCGGGATTTCATTTTGAAGGCAGACGGATTTGATTCCACATGCGGCCCTCTCTGACAGCCAGCACCATGGGGCCAAGATGCTTTAATCCGAGGATAAGCAAGAAGAAGGTGGGATTTTACCTGCTCACACACACATAGGCACACTAAGGCAAGACAAGCATTGACTGTACCTCAGGCCAATCTCTCTCAGGCAGCCTAGGCCTCTGAAGTTACCACCAAACAGATGCTCCTGGCAAAGAACTGTGGCTTTCAACAGGTCTTCAGGGAAAAAAACAGTCAAGTGTGAAGGGTGTACATACCCAGAAATTCATGCTGAGGGTGTATGTATTCAAAAATGGAGGCAAGGACCTTTTCTAATCAAAGGGTAGAAGTAGGTCGCATTTTGAGGTGTCTGACGCTACGTGTGCTGCATTAGCAAAACACAAAATGAAAAAGTATAAAACTGAGCTGTCGTTTTGAGCTTACTCTTTTTGCTGACTTTCTGACACAGTAAGCATGTAAAGGTTTTTTTTTTTTGTTGTAAGTCAGGGAATCTATTCCCATTTGTCATTAGCAAAGCTAGCTTAGCCATAGCAGTGTCATTGTCAAATCATTATTGTTTTTTTACTTTTTTTTATTACAGAAGTCATTCTCTTGTGTTTAGGGTAAACAAATAATATTTGTGCAAAATAAAAATTGTACAATTTTTGGGATGTGCCTCTGGGCCCGTTCCACTACCTGGTGGATCTATGAAAAGGTATCATGGTTTTTGGTTTGCTCTTATGTTAGTCTGTTAGTTTTTAATATATTTTACATTGTATATACACTATATGGATTATGGTTACTAATTTTATCAGACTTCTTGAGAAGCTACAGTATATCCAGAGGCAGAAAGAAAACTTTTTGAAGAATGGGCTACAATTGCAGACCAAATTCTTGCTGATGACCAGCGAGATGGAAAGGTGCCCTTGGCATGACTCCAGGTAAGCTATTTCTTACAATATGTCAAACTATAAAAACAAAATTCAACTATATTTGACAAAAATCAACCAGTTATATTTCGTATAACACTTTAGTATAAGAACCTATTCTCACTTTTAACTACAGTAGTTGCTTATTAACTTGTATATTGTTAATTCTGCATGAGCATATTCTACATCCCTGAATGCTAAAAACACAAAAGTCTTAGTAAATAGTGAATATGTGTTCCCTTATACAAGAGTGTAACCAATGCAGATTATTTCACAATACAGACGCACATGTGTAGTTACATCCAGACTCTTTAAAGGAAGAAAGACATTTTCACAGGAAAAAGTTTTTAAATATGTCATGTAGATTATGAGATTAGTTTCACAGTTTGTACTGAATTATTCTTAGATGCTTAAAGGGAGAGTGCTTTCAAAGTCCTGCCCACTCTGCTTCCCCCATCAATATACAGGAAAGGTGGAGAGGTCTTCAGCACCACATCCACAGAATCCCAGAAGTCATTCACTTGATGTATAACCTGTTTTTTTTTTTTAAGTTTTGTTTTACTTTTTCTACTCTAAGAGTGAATATATATATATATACACTACCAGATTTTTTATGTGTCTCTTATTTTTTTATAAGTTTCTTCTGCTCATCAAGCATGCATTTATTTGATAGAAAGAACAGCAAAAACAGTGAAATGTTTACTATTTATACATTTTATTATTAACTATACCATAATTGTTCATTTGAGTATATATTAAAATGCATTATAATCATTGTGATCTCAAAGCTGAATTTTTAATATAACAATGTCCTATATAAATCTATATCCTGCGCACATGATCCTATACATACAAGATATATATATATATATATATATATATATATAGCCACAAAAACTCACAAAACATTTATTATTATGTTGACAGCTGAGTAGATTTTTTAAGGTTTCATTGATGAATAGAAAGTTCAGAGGTACAAAATGTATCTGAAACAGAATCATTGTAATGTCTTTATCATCCTTGATACATAAAAGTATTAATTTCTATAAAAACAATTTATACTGACCCCAAACTTTTGAATAGAATAATTGTACAAAATATTTTTATTTCAGATAAATTAGGATCCCTGATATCTCAAAAGTGTTTTTTCCTGTTTGCATGTGTTTTCTGAAGTTGAGCTCTCTAGGCCACCGTAGTTTTATATATTAACAACAAAAATAATACAAAATGTTTCTTGAGCAGCAAATCAGCATATCAAAATGCTTTCTAAAGCATCATGTGACACTGAAGACTTGAGTAATGATGCTGATGAAATTCAGCTTTGACCACAGCAATAAATTCTTTTTTTCTGTTGATCTTTGTTTCAAGTCGTTCTTTTGTGCTTTATTAACTACACTAAGCAGTGTCTTTGTACCTAAGAATTTCTCCAGCATGCAGTATATCACATTGATGGAAATGATTCTTCATGTGTAAAGTTTTTAAAGAATAAGAATCTATAGTGCCTAGTTTACATAGTTTTGTGTTAGAATGATGTACAAAATCTCACAATGGTTGTTTTAATTGTGCCTGTAAGAGAAGGATGAAACGTCTGATAGCACTCATTCAAAAATGGTACATACTAATATATTAGCTCATTTATTTTCTCAAATCATTAAAATAAATAATAAATAAGTTTAAAATTGATTCCAATAAATAAGTTGGATATTGATTAGAAAAACTGAAGCTTCATTTCTCTTAAACCACAATGCTGTACATTTTTATACAGGCTCCTCTTCAGTCTCCTAGTTTTCTTCTGCCTCCATACAGCAACTAAGCTCATCACGGAAAGCCAGTGGACTTTGCTGTCTTCCATTTCCATCACGCTTTATCCCTTTTCTCTCTTTCAGTCCCAACACATAAACACAAACATAAAAATGCTGGTGTTTGAGCCAAGCAACCATATCAAGGTCACACTCTTATCTCCAGGCCACATGACCCACACCAGACCCTCAGGGCGGTTTGTGTCCCTCTGCGACCCATAATCATGCACTGGGCTGAGTCTTTGAGTCGTGATCCCCCTCTCATTTCACGTATCCCTGAGCTGAAGCAAGCGTGCATCCAAAAGCACTGCTGGTAAAAACGCTTTATGGCTTTTTATACCAGAACTAGTGGCTTTTTAGTATCTTGGAATTGAAAATAGGGGAGGTAATGACATGAGTTATTCCTGAAAGTGATACGGAAAAGGAGTAAACACTGTAGACACACATGACAGAACAGAACAAAATTACATAAGATATTGTTATTGCATATATTTACTTATCTTGCAATCTAGTAAATCACAGCAAACAGATTACTAGGTAAATGATGGCCGAATTCTGAAATATTCCTATGCTGTCATTTTTGTTAGGATGTGATCAAGACCATAAAAATGGGTTTGTACAAGGAAACCGCCTTTTGAAGAAAAGAAAGTTGAAAGCGAAGCAATTAAGAGCAATCAAACTGCAGAAGTGGATACGACAGAAGCAATTTGGGGTCTGGCAAACCCCACTGCTGTGCACTTGATCTCTCAGTGACTGCAGTATGAGTACAGTCTGTTTGGTTCGATTCTGAATCTATCCCTATTCTTTACCACAAACCAGCTGTTTACTTTCCAAAGGTATTGTAACAACACAATGCGAGGGGTCACATTCTGACCTGGTAAAAAACACACAGAGACGCCATCTCAGAACAAATCGAGACTCAATAGCTAAGGGAAGCATAAAAAGGCAAATGTTTGACCATTAGGCAACTCCACAGGAAATTTACTGAAAGTTGCACGAAGTGCAGAGGACTGTGGAAGCTTATTTCCACCTTATTACCAAAATGTTAGCACGCAATTCTGAAAAAATGTCCAAACTGTGAAATAGAAACTCACATTTTGAAGATAAAACTAGTGAGATAAAATGTTACAGTTAATGGAATTTGATTAAAAAGCTTTTAATTATAACTTTGTCTTACAATTACGACCTTTCAACTAAGAAGAACTGTACTAGCTGTTTAATATTTTTTTTCAATTTCACACGAGATATAAACTTGCAATTGTGAGTTAACACTTTTCAATTCTGAGGTAAAAAAGAAAATACTGTGAGACATAACTGAAGAAGATACTGAAATTATGATTTTTATTTTTGTATTCCATAAACTATACTTTCTTTGTTTATGGAATATTTTTGCTATTTGACTGCATTTCCAAAGATTAGTCTGCTCAGTTTTATTTTATTTCTCCAAATTCATATTTTTTCCCCTCTGAAATCAATGGAAATGCAAAAAAAAAGTCAGGGCCTGGTGATGAGTAAATGTCCACACACCCATACATCTAGAAAACATACACCCTGACTAACCATCTCTTTAGCACGTAAAGGAACCGATTTGAGAAAGTGTTCAGACTATCTCCTTTCATGCGTCCTTCCTTTTTCAGACACGGCAGACACATATTAACTTCCAAATTGAGTTCGGAAACAGCTTAGGCATTATAATGCTTCACAAAAGGGGTCTTTTCAGGCATTCAAACTGAGAAAATCAGGGGGCTCTGCTTATTTCAATTTAATTCAAGAATTGAAGTCTTCATGGACAATTTAACGCAGCCGTGCTCTATTTTTTATTTTTCCCCAGATCTTCGGACCGCGGAGCTGCGTGCTTCCTGGGGTGAAGGCCGAGACAAGCGTTAGACAGTCTGCTTGCTGTTTGGGGAATAAGACGGCAATATCCAGTCGAAATGTCAGCAACAGGCAACAATATAATACTCCCACATATCAACTTCAGTCCCTGTGGGCGTTGTAAAAGGGAAGCGACATTTACGAAACAATGCCAGCAAATACCATGCGACCAAAGATTGAAAGCAACTCAGAAAGCACCTCGTTTTAGTGTCATCAGTAAATTGGTGCATATGCTAAGGGAGACTTAATTTTTTTAATTCCACATGATGTCTTAGTTAAAAGAGCCCAGTTCTTCCATGTCTGCTGTGTGGTCTGCCGGGATTGGCTGTTTTTGTGCTCCTGTCTGGTCGTAATGAGGCCTACAAAGGCACTGTGAAGACAGATGAATATTTTCCTTGACATTGATGAATAGCTAGCATGAAACCATGGCTAGCATCATAGACTGCAATGAAAATTAACATACTACAGTGAGCCAAATAATTACCTGATATTTCTCATAAAATGTCTAGGGAAAAAAAATATTATGTATACATATTATATTATTTATATATTATTATATACATTTTTACATTATATTTTGCTGATCAATATATGATATATGAATGACTAATAAAAATGCTTTATATTTTTAACAAACATGTTTAATTCAAATGTTATGAAAAGAATAACTTCTCTGATAGTTAATGCTAGAATCCAAATATATATTTATCCATAAGTGTTACAAAGAGAGTACGCGCGGCGTGCGAGCTCAAGTGCAAACAGTGTTTAATAAAGGATAAAAGGATAACAGTGACAGATCGCCGGCAGACAACGTTATGGGAGACACAGACAGAGGCGGGGTCGAAAAACAAAGCAAAGGGTCACAATACCGATAAACAGAGT
>JAUMHR010000090.1:4914979-4936517 GCA_032361145.1 Enteromius fasciolatus
CATTCTCTCTGTCAGGTGGACTATATTAGTAAAGTCATGTAGGGAATAGTGAATGAGGGTGTAGGGTGTGATTTGAACACAGTCTCTGAGTGTCGACTCTGAACGACGTTAATTCACAGGACGGCAGAAGGCTACTTTCTCGAAAACAACGAATATTCCAAAAAGTGCATTGATTTTTACAGGATTTTACCGTTGTAATGAAAAAACAGCATTTTACTGTCAAATGTGGCCGTTTTTTTACAGCAATTTGTACACAACAGTGTATATATTAAATATGATAGCTTGACACTAAAATTACTATTGTGTTTATATATGCATAATATGCACACATATATTATGTAAACACATACTTTTACTTTGAATGTGAAGTTTTACATTGTTTAATTTGTACATCATTTATATTTGTATACATTTACATCAAGACAAATTAACATTTTGTAAATAAACCTTTTTTTCTCCAAACAAAGCTTATTAATTGTAGTATATTAGAAGTATTGTATAATATATATTTTATTTTATCTCTTTGACATTCAGTGTTTCTAGGAGATGAGCTGTGTGCTTCAGAAATGAATAATTCTAATCAAGAAACCGCATTTGATGAATGAATCTAATTTAGCTGCATTCTTATTCTGATTTGTTATACTAATTACAGTCCTTGACATAGATGAACATGGATGAATATATTGTTATCCTTTTATCATAAGGTGCAGAAATGCAATCAATGTCAATAAAAGGTCATTGTTACTGGTCAATGATGCAAAACCGCAGTGGTGGATTGAAGGAGGAGCTGATTCTTAGCTCATGGCTGTGTGGGAAACTGTCATCTACCCAAACCAAGTGAAATATGTTGATATAATCTGGGAAGAGCTTTCTAAATTATTGTTTCTGGCACAATAGGAGGCTTCAGCCAGTATAAACCTATCCATTCCTGCTGCATCCTTGACTAAGGGTCTCTCTGGAAATCTTTAACCATTAGGAGGTGAAAAAGAGTCAAATAAAAATATAGAAAGAAGCTGCAGATGCTCCCAAATATGCTCAACAAGCTCCCTTAACACTCCTCTGAAAAGTTAACTTCTCATGATGAATATGCAGCTATAACCCTAAATTGTTCAAATTAGTTGTACAATGCTAAAAATATGGACCAAAATCTTATTGATATGGCCTGATATATATATATATATATATATATATATATATATACATTTCATTTGTATTAATTTCAACAAATATTAATAGTGTGTTATTTAGTAAAATAGTTTATTTTAATTATTTTAATTTAATGTGGATTAATTTCAATAAATATTAATACTGTTTTACTATTTATTCACACACACACACATTGTGATGATCATGGGTAGATGACAGTGTGTATATATATATATATATATATATATATATATAAATATTTTACTAAATAACACACTATTAATATTTGTTGAAATTAATAAAAATTAAATTTAAATAATTAAAATATTTGACAAACAAAAAATAAATAAAAGAAAAACGTTTGAGTGTGTATTTAAAATATATTAAGTATTAATAAATAATAAAAACAATACATTTAATACAATAAAAAATAACAACTACTATTTTATTTATTACAAATTATATAAAATTACTTACATTATAATTATATAATAAATCAAATTAATAATTATTCATTAACTTAATATTATTAATTTAATATATATATATATATATATATATAAAATTAAATTTCATTTAAAAATGAAAATACGTGCATTTGTGTGTGTGTGTGTGTGTGTGTGTGTGTGTGATTTAGATAGTATTAATACATATTTATTATTTATCACTATCCGTGCGTATTTGTTCCAAAAAACGGAATTATATACTATTTTACACAAAATATAAAATTATTAAAACAGTAGGCTTATTTAATGAGTGTGCCTTAAAAGCCTTTGTAATAAATAATAAATAATGACTATTAGTGCAAGCTAACATATTTTTAAATATTTTAAATAAATATGAAATATATTTATAATACTTTTTAAGCAAACAATAAAAAGTAATGTTATAATTATACACTCAGTATGTTGAGCAAAACAAACAAATAAGTTTTATGTAATTAAATTCTTCTCGGATCAAATCAAATAAACAAGTTTCCCAAAAAAAATGACAGTTTTGTTTTGCTAATGATACGTATTTCACATCATTAAAATGAAAAGATTAGCCCAATCTCTTTACATAACACAATAAACACTAATTTCTTGAAGAGGACGTGATGAATGTGAAGGAAGAGCTCTGGGGAGCGTCATGTAAGTGGAGACGTGCATGTGGAGATCAGGATCGTCCCAAGGGCCGAATCCCCTACAGTTTGGCAGGTTGAAAAGCCGGCAAGAAATAAAGACTACTGCCAAGCAAAGCGGTGCCCATGGGAAAGAGTGTTTTATTAAAAAATAAGAGAGGTTGGAGACGAGCCACTATGACGAACAGAACTGAAGTAAAAAACCAGCTGGGAATTCTGTTTAGAGCCAATTGCATATCATGCCATACTTGCACTAGAAGACGGCTTTTATCGACATAACACATATTCTCAGTGTGTCAAAATAAAACTGGTGCTTCGTTGTGAATTAAATAGTGAGTGGTCAGTTTTGGTATTCAGATGGAGCTTATAGTTTATCTGAAAATATAATGATGGGGTTCATAGAGGTCATTTTCAGACATGGTCTATGGAGGTTTGTCTCTCACATCTGCAAGTGTCAGATTAGTAATCAACTTTTGTGGTTACAGGGCAGGAGCTATGATTTTTGAATAAACAAATAATATGAATAATATAATCAATATAATAATATGAATCATTTGTGAAAAATGTGTACGTGCTGTCAGGGGCGAGCCGAGAGTGCTAAAAAAAATAATATAAACACACAGTATATAATATCACCATATAATGAAACCCAAAATTTATCTTCATAATTATGCATGACAGTGGGAAAAAAATAAAGAAATAAATATATATAAATAAATTAAATTAAAAATGTCCATCATGCTTTGCAACTCAATTGTTTCACAGTTATGGCATTGATTTTACAAATGGGGTGTTTATGCTGCATGGGAGTAATAACCTTTTAAATCACAGCCTGCTTTACTAAAACAAAGTTGCAATGTATAAAATCCCTCTCTTATTATCAGTCATTTGCTTCAGCTTTCCATCCAGCAGGATATTACTTGACATTAAATCTTATCACTGATTCTACAAAAAAGTGGCTCGAACGAGGGCATTCTTGAATTTTAATTGATTTCATCGTCCCTTCTCTCACTTCGCACTCAGACAAGAGCATCCGCAGTCCCTCGGCACCGCTATAATTTATGTGGAGAATATTAAACACTCAGCTCTATTGATCCCCACCGCTCTTTATGTGACGTCTTCCTGCTGGGAATAACGGCTGAGGCCTTGTTAGGCACTCGTGAGGAGAAAAAGAGATCCTGTCAAGAGCACTGATTTCTTCTCCCATAGCAACTTAACATAGAGGCACCATCATTTCTGCTGTGTCAAAGGCTTTTGTGCCAATACACTGTACAGTTTCCATGGCTTTATCTCTTTGGTGTGACCACATGCAATAAATGAACAGTGAGACTTTATATTAGACAAAAAACAGCATGTGAAAAGAGTAGTGCATCTGAATCTAATTCATTTAGAAAATAGACAAATGTACTGAGGTGCATATCAAATGAAACACTGATTCATCAAGAAACGAATCAAAAGTGAGCATTCACTCAACTGAGTCATTAAAAACACAGATAAGAAATAAATCACATGTGAGTTATACCCAACACAATACCCTTTAATGATTCGCCTAACCGAGTTAGAAACATTGATTCATTAAGAAACGGAACAAAATGAGCAAGTCATTTAACCATTTTGAGTCATTGATGAAAACGAGTGAGTGAATTCGGGCACTAAGTGCACTTGGAAGGACTGCTGCTTTTTGCTTGCTGCTTCATAATAACCCACGATTCATTCAGAGTTGCTCGTAGAACGGATATAATTCTTCTTTGCCTTCACAGGGACAACATTTTGGCGCCGATTATTTTTTTTGGCATGTAAGTTATGGATTAGACACTAATTCGACACTGTTTCTTCTGCAGCAGCACTTATTTTGTGTGCTCATTTCAGTCAAGGAAGGTCAAGAAGGTGTGGTTTAGTCAAGAGAGACTCTGTTAGATAACCAAAGACTGCGAGAAGCACTGTCTGTCCTTTTCTTATTAGTCCTACCTTTCATTCAGCGCAGTGGGATGCCATTTCTGGCTCAGAGAGCTCGAACTCCCTTAAGGACACCCTGCTCTGCAAATTCGGTGTGGAAATGGGTACAGATTAGAGCATTATTAGTCAAGCCTTTAACTTCATCTTGTGAGCACACACATACGCATGCGCATTTGCCCTTCAATAATCTCCACAGCTCAGTGGGAGTGAGAAGTGGCAGGTACCTTGTGATACCATATTAATTATGTTTAGTGACACATCAAGTATTCCAACTGAGTATTGTCTTGTTGCAATTATTCATTCACTTTTCTCTCAGGAGACTGCGGTAAAGAGAAAAACAGGAACTCTTAAAATATGCTTAGTTGACAGGCATCTCAGATGTACTGGATTTCACTGAAAACTTTTTGGAAGTGAAGATAAATACATTTAATAATAAATCCTAATATTCTTTTTACATCTCAGTACCTCCCTGAACAGCCTCTGATATATGAAAACGGTTTTAATAAGTGTTAAATTAATTTAAGAGGTAATCAAAACAGTTGTTTTGTAATAACTATAAAGGAATAAATTGTCAACAACTTGGTATCATAGCTATTTGAATGGGTGTTTAATGTATTATTTCCAATTCAATTTCACTTTTAACATTCGCTTGTAATGAAAATATGAGTGCACTTTCAGAATTCATCACTTGTATTTCAAGTAGAAACTAGTGTTTAAACCCTAATGTGCAAAGAATGACTTTTAACATTTTAAAATTGTGCTTTATATCTATACATATATATATATATACACACACACACATACATACAGTGGGTACGGAAAGTATTTAGACCATACATGTTTTACTCTTTGTTATATTGCAGCCATTTGCTAAAATCATTTTGCAAAGTTCATTTTTTTCCCTCAATGTACACACAGCACCTCATATTTAAAGAAAAATACAGAATTGTTGACATTTTTGCAGATTTATTAAAAAAGAAAAACTGAAATATTACATGGTAGTAAGTACTACATAAGTATTTAGTAGAAGCACCTTTTTGATCGAATACAGCCATGAGTCTTTTTGGGAAAGATGCAACAAGTTTTTTACACCTGGATTTGGGGATCCTCTGCCATTCCTCCTAGCAGATCCTCTCCAGTTCTGTCAGATTAGATGGTAAACGTTGGTGGACAGCCATTTTTAGGTCTCTCCAGAGAAGTCAGGGAAGTCAGGGCTCTGGCTGGGCCGTTCAAGAACAGTCACAGAGTTGTTCATTCTTCATTATTTTAGCTGTGTGCTTAGGGTCATTATCTTATTAGAAGGTAAACCTTTGGCCCAGTCTGAGGTCCTGAGCAGTCTGGAGAAGGTTTTCGTCCAGGATATCCCTGTACTTGGCCGCATTCATCTTTCCCTCTATTGCAACCAGTCATCCTGTCCCTGCAGCTGAAAAACAACCCCATGCTTCACTGTTGGGACAGTGCCTGGTTTTCTCCACACATACTGCTTAAAATAAAGGCCAAAAAGACCAGAGAATCTTATTTCTCACCATCTGTAATCAATAACAAATTCAATAACAAGCTCTTCAGGCATGTGAGCTGTAAGGTCTTAGGTCTGGCAGGAATTGTAGGTGGGGGGGCGGGAGGTAACCAGTGCTCTCTCCACCTTGAATACCACAACCACATGATTCCCCAACTGCTCCCTGGGCACCGCAGCTCACTTCTCACTACTGTGTGTGCACTTGGATGGGTTAAATGCAGAGCACAAATTCCTAGCATGGGAAAACATACCTGGCCACATGTCACGTCCTTTCCTTTCCTTTTGAAATGAAGGTGTAGAACCATCTCAAGAACGATCAGAAGAAATGGACAGCATGTGAGTTAAATAAGTGTCACAGCAAAGGGTCTGAATACTTAGGACCATGTGATATTTCAGTTTTTCTTTTTTAATAAATCTGCAAAAACGTCAACAATTCTGTGTTTTTCTGTCATCTGTCAGTCTGTCATTTTCTGTTTGCTGATCAGCATGTGGCTAGCATATTGCTAACATATTTTTAACATGATTAGCATATTACTAGCATATCACTAACATGTGCAAGCTTTTTTAAGTCAACCTAATTATAAAATCATATTTTAAAAAGATACTTATATTATTAATATAAAACATACATTTTAATTCCTATAATTCCAATCTAAATTTCATTTAAAATTCCAGTAATAAACTACATTTATTTATTTTTATTGACCTGCTAATAATCACTTGCACTGTTCATTTACTGTATTTCCTATAGGAACAAGAAGTTTTTGAACCCAGCGGCTGTGCACAGACTGTTCTTTTCCAAGCCAATGTCATACTGCTTCTGTAAATCCTGATTGATGGTCCTTTTGATGGCTTTCACTGCTGATGAGTCACCAGGATGTCATGAAGGAACCGGACAGGAAATGAAGCGGTGACAGCCAATGTGGGATTCATCTGTTCAGACACTGGATTAAAAGCTTTGACCAACTCTTCAGCATTTGTGATGTCCATCTTGTTCACTCTCTGGACAGTATCTCAATATCCCTTTCAAATGTGTCCTCTGGAAACTCCCAACATCTTCTGACTCCCAAAAAAAAGCCAGCGTAGCTCCTCTGTGGCTCTTTTGGGCTTCGAAGAACATCGGACAGCACAAGGTATCACATTTAACTGCCACCACACATTTTGGTGTAAAAACTTGTTTGTCATCCCTTAAAACAATGTTTTCTACTGCACCATTTAGCCAGGGCTTCTTACACATGAAAAAAAAAATCATAAATCAAGTTCGTTTATAATGTTTCTCACTGCTAGCACTAGTAGTAGTAAACACGAATGTCTTATGCTTCAGAAAGTAAACACAAGGTTGCTTGTTCCTGATTGCCCAAGAGAGAGTATTTCACGGCCTTGTACGAAATATCACTTAAGGTAACCATTTTTACGGTTCGTTCGGTATGATTCCTGAAATTTCTCCCCACGCCTGGTCTGGTTTTTGCTGCTAATCTAATGGCAGATTTGTCGCTGACCTTGCTAACAATCTCTAAGGTGTTGTAAGTTTACAAACAGTTATGTGTACATGATTTGTGGGGTTTGCAACAACATGTCATACTTTTCTACAACGTAGTTTCAGAGGAAGCCTTGCTGCTTGGATTCATGGTTCAACAGGGAAGAGAACGGACTGATGGAGCCAAAAAAGATGCCGGTTGATAAGGCCATTGGGAAGTGCTGGTGACAGGGTCACAACGAAACATTTAGTAGGTACTTTTAGTAAAATTAGGACAAGGCCAGCATGCGGACTGTTGATTACTACAAAAAATATCATTAATTATTTTTAATAATATGGATAGTAAAAAGAAATAGTATTTCTTATTATTTTATCCTTTTCTTTTTAGTCATTTAGAATAAATCGAATATTATAGTTATACATTTATAATTCTACTGTTAAAACCGGTCTTTTAGTTGACTCATAAATCCTTTACAGAAAATGTTAGTATACATTTTAAGACTATATTTTTTGATATGGAATTGAAGGTGTTTAAGTGTTACCTTAATAATATAATCTTTCTTTCTTTAGCTATTTTAGCCAAGTTAATTGTCTATTAGATGCAAAAAAACCTTATTTGTCTGCTCATTGTCTTAATTTGTGTGTGTTTTTATAATTGTGTTAAAAATAACTAGACATATTATAACTATATTTTATAAAAGTTCTAATTAATAGTACCACCACCAAATAAGTATTTTTTGTATTTAAGGGAAAATTAACGTGAATAAAATGGTTACAAAAGTCAAAACCTGTATCATTAAGGTAATACATAAACATCTTTTTAATTCCATATAAAAAAAAGTAATTAAATGCCCACATAAATCAATATTTTTCTGTAAATCAGTAAATTCTAAATAAACTGTAAAATATTTTAAACGAGTTACACATCCAGTTTTATTAATTGCTTTTTATATATATATATATAAATTTATGAACTTGTTTTTAGCTTTTTATAGAAAACAATAGACCTTTGTTGCCCCAAATGTTGTCTCAGCCTCCAATCCAGGTATAGTAAACACTATTTTTCATTATCAATACCAACATCAAGACAACAGTTTCTATGAAGGTACACGTATATAAATAAATTAAATACTTGAGGTCAACTGAAAAAAACATGACTGTTAGTCACATTAGATTTGAAGTTTAATGCATTTGCATTACAAATAACTTTATTTCACTTTTATTTCTATCTAATTAATTAGGCATCAGTGAGATCAGGCAAGAGTTTAATAAGACTTGTCAAGGTGCCATAAAACGTTTATGGTTCGGCAGTTTTAAAGGATGCACTGTTTATGTTTTCATAAAAGCTCTCCGGAAATCAAAATAACAACAGAGGAAAGCTTGGTTTGTCAAGAGCTGCTGGTCTGAATTTTAAGATGAAAAAGGGAAGTTTTGGAGCTCACTTAGCAGGGAGCGTTCACTCGTGTAGCCTGACATAAATAATTCCCTCTGAAGGGGGGCGAGAGCGTTTTCCCATATCTCCACAGATACCCGCCTCTAACAGCTTCCCATGTAACGTCAATGCACTTCGCTTTGCTGCGTTTTTGTGCTCGCAATAGCAACCAACAGTTTGCTTATTTATTCACTTTCAAGAAATAAACAAATAATGAATCAAGCCCGCTGCGTCTAAAAGAATATCAGGATATGGGAAAAGACTTGGCTAAGCACAGATAGAGTTATCCCGAGCCGTAATTGGCACAGACTCGGTAAACAATAACAGATATAATTGGACGTGACATAGGGCAATTGCTCGTGGCCTCAGAATCTTGACACATAGTCTCCTGTTTGTCAACTTTACTTGTCTCATTTAATTGACGCATTGTGAATTCTTAATTATTTCGTCCCAGACAAGGTGATTATGAATTTTAACGAATCGACTCGTAAGACAACCTTTACTGGACGCAGATAACAGGATTTCCGTATAATTGCACTTACAAGAAGAGTGTCCTCGGATGCTTGCTTTCTCTCCACACCGTTATTGTTTTTCCTCCTGTTTTTGTTTTGGAATCTCAGGGGTCAGCAGTATTTTGTCCAGGTCACTGATTGCATGAGGTTTGGAGTGAGTCCTATCGATTGAAACCTCTGCCACTTTGGAGTGTTTTAACCGTAAACTCACAAACCCACCGCGGCCTGCAAAGGCCAAAGCTTCTGTGCCCGTGCAGATAAAAAGCAAGCGAACATGAAAAAAAGAAGACTGTATATGCTATCTGAAGTCAATATATATATATATATTTCTGTGAGGAAATAAGGCCTCATCAAAAAGATAGGCAGTGTCATTTTGGAGAGGAGAGAATCTTTGACGGCTGTGGTGTGATTTCTTTTTAAGGTGGAAAGCCCTGTTTTTTTCCACCGACTATTCAATTATTGCCTGAAAGGTCTCCTGGAGACTGCAGAGGCCGTTCAAATATTTATTCATTAACGGTTGCATTAATTTCTCATTTACTTTTTTCACTGATTTATTTGTTTGTTTTGTGCTCAGGCTTACAAGAGCAAACTATTGTACACGCCCTTGTTTTTAAAGGTTACTTATACATTTACAATGGGATATAAATACATTTAGTGCTTTAAGGCGAAAAATAAATAAATAATATAAGGCTTTGGTTTGCACAGAAATGTTATGTGTAAAATTTGTATGATTTTAACCTAGTGCTTGCAATTGCTGTTCAGCACAGCCTCAAGAGTGGATTATTGCTTTTATAAAAAATATGATTTTTAAAAACATATGCGGGTGCTGAATAGTTCAATTTAAAAATGAGTGAGTTAATGAATGTAAGTCACTGAGAAAAAATAAAAGAAATTGGAATAAACAATTTTTATTAGTAATTTTCACAAACAATTACAAAGAAAAGAAAGCAACACATTTAATTAAATGTGAAATTAGACAAATTTGGACACAATTAATTTTTTTTTTTTTTGTTGTTGTTGTTGTTCAATAAATAATTTTACTGTTTAGAGATATAGTAGTTGAAATGCAACATTACATAAAATATTAATTACAAAATTATTAATAAGATTATATTTTAAATATAATTATTAAATAATATTAGAAAAATATTATTAGTTTTTAATGTAAAATATGTATTATATATTATATAATCAGAATTTAAGTTGAAATTCCATTAGGAACAAGAAGACTTCAAACTCTAATATTCAATAAATTAATTAAGTTTAATCATATTATTAGTATTATTATATTGTTTTTGGTCTTCTTATAAAAGTGGTATATTTGAAAAAATATAATGCTGCTAAACAATTTAATCAAATAAAATATTATAGTATAGTAAATTTAATTCCCTTTTTTTTTTATTAATATTAATTATTAATTTAGAATATGCATATCAGCATATACATCAGAATTTAGGTAGAAATTCCAAAAAGAACAGAACAGTATTGATTTCCCACATTGCTTTTGGTTATTAGCTATAAGCATTTATCACAAATTACAGTCTTTAGTCTTGGTCATACCTCGCAAAAGACCATTTATTCTAGCAGTCCCTCGAATAATTAAAAGACCAGCACTTTAAAGATGCTTACACACACACACACACACACACATATGCACGAGTCACAGACGTGATCCCGATCCGAGGGGGAGATCTGACCTCAACAGTCCCAGACCTGACACTGGGGGATCACGCCCGTGTTCGGCACCATCTTCTTCCTCTATTTATAGGTTACACAATTAACCAGAAGAGACCTTCATTAGCCCGTGTTCAGTCTGCAAGACCTGCCCTGGCTTGCTGAACAGGTGTTCCTTAATAATCACGGCCCTGTCTGCCAGATACATCAGCACTCAGAGTTTCTCCTTCTCTGTTTCAATCTGTTCCAACTCTTCATGCTGCGTTACGCTTCATGGCATTAAACAAACTACTGATTAACAGATGTACCGGATACCGGGTCTGTCAAGATTGTGTTGCAGCAGCATGTTAGTTGGTTTGTTAGATTCTTAAACAAATTACAGCGTCCTAATGCATTGACTCTCAACTGAGAAAATGCAACACTGCTCTGATTCTAGGATAGAGATAGAAAAGCTTTAGGAAATCGCTGAGATGCCTTTTTTTTAGCTTCATTTGTTGGATCTTTTCCTACTTTTATTCACAGCACAAAAAGCAGTTAGTTTACATTAAAAAATTGTTTACAAAAAAAATAATAAAATAAAAAAGTTGCAAAAAGGTTTTGATGATGCTTGTTCTCACAAGGACTATATATGTAGCATAATATTGCAAAAATATTTTTATGATGTTGTTTGCACGTCTCTGTAAGAACCTCATTACCATGTCCAGCTTGGTACTAAAGGTCATCATCAAACTCCTTCTGTCAAGTGTAAGTAATGTTTTACCAATAACATAAAACCGTATTAAATCAGAGAAATAAAGAGGGATGCAGATTATATATGAGACTCTAGAGTTGTCTTTTTGTTTTCATAATAATTTGCCAGTCTGATGATATCAAGCTAGTTCAATATTCTAAACGCATCTTAGCATAGAGAGAGCGGCGTATAAAAAGTGACAAATGCTAAATCAACCATTTTTGCCTTTCTCTCTAAAATACTGTTTGCACAACAACTGCTTGTTTTATCATTTTGAGAAACATCTGGAATCAAGGAAATTCACCATTCAGTTTCCATTTGTGTCTATAATATAGAGGGTCAGGGTATTTACAGATGTAAATATGTATATTAATAAAAAAAAAACATATCATTACTAATTACTATAATTAAATTATAATTACTATAACTAAATGTGATATCTAAAAACATCAGTTAAAGATAAAGTAATTAAAAAAAATAATTAAAGATATAATTTGACCTTTTTTAAAATATTTTAATTAAATTAATATTAATTAATAATGTGTGTGTGTGCATACTGTATATAAATATATGTATGTATGTATGTATATAAATATATGTATGTATTATTTTTTTTAATGTATGTATATTTTTACACATAAACACAATTTAATTAAAGTCGACATGAATTGTCATTCACAGCCCTTTTCTGTGAAAAAAAAGTTTGACTTTCTATTCTTTCTATTGACTTTCTATCTCACAATTCGCAGTTTTGATACATAAAAGGCCTGAGGAAAAAATCATAATTGTGAAATAAAAAGTAATTATTTATTTATTTTTTCCCAATATAGGTTTCCATTTTTCACCCCTTCAAGAATGTGACATTGTTATTGAGTGAAAAAAAAAGGTGGGAAATTATTTTAATCATCGGGAATTAATTGGATGATGAAAAGTAGCAGTTACATATCAGAATAGACTTACGCTGCATGTAGAGCTAAATCAATGCTTAACTGTATGATTCAAGATGTTTTTCTGAATCCTTGCAAGATCATGCACCAATGAATAATTCACAAAAAGATTAAAAAGTACATTATGAAAGTAAAAGGGTCACTTTTTTTAATTTCATCTGGCCCAAATTAATTTTTAATTCATTGCATACAGCTCGACTCCAACTCTGATGTATTTTCTGATGATTTTCCCTCATAAATCTATGATGTCTTATTCTCCTGAAGTCTTGGTCAACACTTGCCCTAAAGGAATCTATTTCATTTCTAATCAAAACACCAACTGCCCTTCTCTGAAGATGGAAAATGTGCTGTTTACAGCAGTGATATCGAAGGCATAACCATGCATGATAATCTGAACTATTACTACAGGGAAACAACACAAACTATGTTAAAATCATCCCTCTGGCTAATACACAAGGCCTGGGCAGAGAGATGTGATGTTAATGGGTATGACAGCGACAGGCTTCAGTGCACCAGCATGTAAATCTCCCTACAGCCCCACGAATGCACAATCAGCACTTTACCGCAAGTTCTGTGATCTGATATGAGGAACCGAGAGGTTCCATTAGCCCATACGGTAGTGCTGAGGAAGCTCTCTGTTTATCACATTATGTAATTGTAGGAAATCTGTTAGCACAATACATTTACAACCTTCACATTATAGTGACAGTCAACATGGCTACTGCCAAGATGCTTTCAATTTTAGCCTGAAAATCTCATTAAACATGAAAACACGCTGAACTGAAATTGGATAAAATAATGTGTTAATGCAAATTCAGCTTAAATTTAGTTGGCTTGTGGATTTCGATAAGCTTACTTTTAATGTAAATTAAAGAAAAATGACTTGTTAAATCAATTTGCCGTACAGTAATTTTGAAAACAGAGTTGAGAACTTTTTTTTTTTTTACCTTTTACCTTCTACCTTCCAGGCAACATTTTTATATAGATAGATATATAATTTATATATATATAATTTGAGCACAACTTACAGTAAACAGTAGCTTTAAAAGTGTAATGAATGTAAAAACACGCTGTTCGCTCATCAAAGGGCAATAAGGGGTCAGAGAAGGCCAGGAAAGTACTGCAAACAGTGCAGGATGGAATGAACAACATTGAAAATTTTAATCAGTTCCAATTAAGAGATGCAAGGCATCCAGTGTCTCAAGCCTTTGAGGAAGAGAGATACTCCCAGCATGTTTTGATGTCATTACTTTAAAAAGGCAGATCTCAAAGGCATCAGGGAGGGTAGTTTATGAAGCAGCCTGAAGGCGTTTTTAATCTGACCCCCCCTGGGCATCTCCAATTGCATGGAAAACAATTATTTTCATCCCTTCCTGCCGGGCGTGTGGATTTGCTTAAATTATGAGCCGCAGTTGTTTATTTCAAGCTAGTTGTTTTAACTGATTTGTTTGAAAGCTTTATGCAAAGAAAAGCCAATACACATTTCTAATATTTCATTTTCATTTACAGCGTGTATTGAATAATGGTTGGTTTTAGATTAACGTCAACTTTTAGGGAACGGCTTATAAATCATATTCTGAGTTATTACTCACTCAATGTTTTTCCACTCCTATCAACTTCTTAGCTGTGCAAAAATATGCAAAATTTCTTATTAACATACCCACAAATTACCCCATAATTTACTCACTCTCAAGCAAGCCTAGGTGTACATGACTTTGTTATTTTAGATTAGTTCAACCAGAGTTATATAAAAACATGTCCAGCAAGATTTATAATTGCAGACAATAGGGTTGAGCTTTTGAAGCCCAAAAAAGTGCATTCATACATCGTAAGAAAAGTCTCTGGAGGATTAATAAAGGCCTACTGAAGCACAACGGTGCATTTGAGATCATTTTAAGAACCCCTTTAAGTCTCATAAGCTGCAACATTTAAGCAACATAATAATCCTCTGGGAAACTACAGCATGTTTTGGAGCAACTAATAGAATATACTGCACCATCCCCCAAATGCACCAATGACAGACTCAATCAGCCAATATGGCGGGTTTGAAAATAGAGCTGTCACTGTTTGACAGGGATATGGTTACGTTGAGACACTAATAAGACAAGTGTGCATTTCACAGATGGACACACACACACACTTGTACATAAACACACATGCTACAGATGGTCTCAGGTACACACTTTGCCCTAGAAAGGACAAATCTTCTATCCAGGTGGAGGGTTTTATTAAACAGGCCAGTGTGACTGATGTTTTAATGTACTTAAAGAGACAGCTCACCCAACAAAATGAAAATACTTATTTAATTAAATCATTTGCATGTTGTTCTAATACTTTATTTCCTCTGTGAAAATAATAAATAAATAAAGCAATTAATTAAATGTATTGTAAAGATTTAAATGTAAAAAAAGGTGCACTCAATCACTGTGTGAGTATAAGAGGGCACAAGCTCAGTGCACATGTAGGTTTTCGCTGAAAACCTAGACGTAGATGGCGTCAGTGCGACCTCTTACACGTGGGGAACTCTTACACATTCGTAACCTAGACGTTACCCTTTCAGTTGAATCACTTCGGCGTTACATATGGGAACACCCATGGAACAGGCCACGACTCTGAGGCCGTGTTACGCGGAGATCCCCTGCCAACTGGCGAGATTGTTTTAGTTTTTCCAGTTTGTGAGCAGAGGATCTGCATGCAACCTTCCCAACCCTCTGCGACCCAAGAAGGGGGGCGACAGAGTTGCTTTCAGTGGTGCTGAAGCAAGTGGTTGAGGGCGGAGCACATGAATAACACAAATTTTTACATGTGGAATAAAAAATACAATATATCGATAATATTATGGATATAATTGAAGCAAAGGTATTTTTCTGTAAACCTAGCGAAGGTGACGGTGTCGCTCAGCCTGCAGCTCTAAACTATGCTAAGAGGCGCCGTGAGCCTCTCATATAGGACGAAGCAGCACTCTCTGAGTGAGCTCCCAGTCCTAAGGCAAGGCTTCCTTGGTATAAAGAGAATGGCTTTAACCACCCAGTGAGCCAACCTCTGTTTGGAGACAGCATTTCCTTTCTGCTGTCTTCAGTAGCACAATCCGAGCTGCTGTAGCGTTCTGACACTCCGAGTGCGGTCAGTGTAGCGGCGCTTTCTCAAAGCGCATACAGGACAGGCAACTCAAGGCTGGGTCTGCCTCCTCCTGGGGCAGAGCTTACAGGTTCCTACCTGATCGCGAAGACACAGTAGGCACAGCTGGGCACAGCTGTCCGGGTTTTCAGCCGGACCAAGCTCAAGGCACTCTATGTAGACAGAGACATTTTGTGGGTATCCTATCCTCTTTAGTAGAGACCAGTGCACTGAAAAGCGCTGTCCTTCAGCACCAGATATTTTTGTTCTAGGGAACATGCTGCAGGCCATGTAGGGCGACAGCAAGATTCCAAGAGGGTGAGAGATGTGGTATCGGGGATATTTTTTTTTTCCATCAACCCGACGCGCACCTTTAGGAAACCGAACGATGAGTAGGTGCTTACAGAGGGGCGCAGCCTTCACTGCATTGTGAAATGTGGCTGTGACAGCGACATACACTTTGAGAGAAGAAGGGGGCACCCTGCGCTTCAACTTCTCTTGCAGGAAAGAAAGCACAATTGCAATCGTTGCATCTCTGAGGGTCCTCTCTTTCGTGAGAGGAGCATTAATCTACAACAGACTCATCTCGGAGCATAAGCCAGCCTCGTAGACGGGGATCCCGCTTGATCTCTATGACAGCATTGAAATGCCGGAGAAGTCTGTCACGTCCCATGGGATGCGGGTGCCATAGGTGCCCAATCCCCTGAGAAGTTTCCTTCTGGGGATTTCCAGAAAGGGGCTGCCACGAGGTTCTGTTCCTCGTCCTCCCTGAATTTACACATCTGTGCAAGGAGGCTCACTGGGGAAGGCGTACTTAAGTCTCGGAGACCAGCTGTGCGAGTGCATCCCCCTCCGAGTGTGGGAAAACAGGCAATGGGCAGACTCGGGGAAGGCGAAGAAATGTGTCTTGGTCTCCCCGGAGTGCTCCATGTCAGCTGGACTACCTGGGGGTGGAGGCGCTATTCTCCAGGAAGGGTGGACTGTGGTGAGCTGTGGCTACACGGCTGAGAGCCCTGGCATATGAACAGCGTGCAGCGATTTTTTATTTTTATGTTGCTTGACTTGCTTGTGACAGGGAGCGTAGTGTTTCTTTATGTACGCGATTACCAATGTGTTGTCCGTCCAGACTGGCCCATGCTTGCACGGCTAACAACTCAAGGCATTTTTATGTTATATGCCAAAGCATCTGGACGCCTAGCTGCTTGCCTGTTGTATACAGCACCCCGGCCCGTGGACGAGCCACCTGTGTCCTTGACTACGACCTGCCTGGCCACAGCCAATAGGTGGCTACACTGCGGGAAAACGCCATTCCGGAGTGTGCCATGGTGCTGCCCATCTAAGGACCTAATCGTGTAACCAGCACTGAGCGGTCTAATATGAATCAGCCCAGCGGCATGTTTGTATGCGGCCGTGCTGTCATATACCCTAGGAGCCTCTTTTGAGAGGGACCACTGTCTTGTGCCTGACGTATCTAGGCAGTTCAGCGTGGCCTGTGTGCTCGCTGGCGAGGCGGGCAGAGCGATCAAGTCCAGCTCCATACCGAGAAAAAGAGATCCTCTCCTCTCTTTTATTTTTCTGGGAGAGTACTCTTTACTCAGTTGACCTGAAGACCCTGAAGGTTGAAGTTCCCCATGTACTATGTCCCTGCGCATCCTTCTACAACAAATTCTGCGAGTAAGCCATTATCAGCCAGATGCCGAGACAGCTGTTAGGATGCGGATGTCCCTCTGCCGCTTCAGCGGGGAAAGAACAGCCTTTGAGAGGGACAAGCCACAGGGTGTTGTACTGATATGCTTGATCCTCGAAAAAAACTTTATTAAAAGCTTTATTAAAAGGTGTCTGCGTCGAGTCAAATCGAGACATAAAAGCACTTGTCCTCAGGTCGGAGGCTGCAGACCAACCCTGGCTCCGGCTGCATTCTTAGCACGCACTTCGGAGCGAGTCTTTTGACAGGCTGCTCCACTAGGAAGGGACCGCTTCAAAGCTCGTGGTTCAGGATGGGTCTCAACCCACCGCTCTTTCTGGGCACCATGGAGTGAGGCCTGTAAAACCCTGACCACAACCCGGCTGGAGGGACAGGCTCGATTGTGTCCTTCGCCAGTAGGACAACATCCTCCGCACGAGAACAGCAGCATCGCTGTTTGGACGAACTGAGTGTAGAGGAAACTGCGGTGCGGGCGCCTGGCGAACTGAATCGTGAGGGGCTGAGAAGTGCTATGCGGGCTTCCCGCCGAATCGCTGGGGAATCAAGGGACTTTGACCGCCGTGCCAGCCTGACTCCCTGGATCCCGTGCAAGGTGAAGCAGTGCCCTGGGTCTGCATCTGAGGAGACAAAAAAAAACATTTGGGTCAGATGGGAACCTCTGGGCACTGGGCCTGGAGGTGATGAGAATTTATTTATTTATTTATTTTTTTTTTAGACTTGCTCTTTCCGTACACACAGAAGCTCCTGGCCCTCCTCCGAGAGTGGGAACGAAGATTCCATCGACATTGCCCAAAGACTAGTCCTCATCAACTCCGGGCTGCCTGTGTCAGGAATGCTCCCCGCCCCTCCGGGTGTTATAGGCTGGTCCCTGAGCAGCAGTCGACACCACTCGCTCATGGCCAGCTCAACGACGGGCCAGCTCAACGTCGAAGCAGGATTACTGGGTGCCGCAGGAGGACGCCCTCGGCGACGAGCAGGCAAAGGCTGTGCACTCGGAAACGGGCTAGCCGGCCAGAGGCAGGATGTGAGACATCTCCTCGGTCTGCTCCTGAACTGTGGAGAACTCCTGGGCCAAGTCCTTGACAGTGTCGCCGAATAGGCCGACCTGGAAGGTGGGGGCATGGAGAAAGCGAGCTCTCTCGGCGTCCAGCACCTGCGTCAGATTCAGCCACTGAAGTCGCTCCTGGACCACCGTGGAGGACATCACCTGACCAAGGGCACGCGCTGCGACCTTCATCGCTCGGAGAGCAAAGTCAGTCACGGCGTGGAGTTCCTGCATAGCACCCTGGTCCGGCCCACTCTCATGCAGGAGCTGCAACACCAACGCGGCCTGCCCAGCGGCATAGTAAGCCTCCCCCGTCAGAGCAGGCGATAACTCACATGCCGCGAACAGGAGACGCGGCTGGTCACAACACGATTGAGTGCACCTGAGCACAATCAGTGCATCATGTTCATTGGCCTTTAGTAAAAGGCTCATAGGCAATTGGTCTCTCTAACGAGTTCCCATATGTAACGTCGAAGTGATTCGACTGAAAGGGTAACTAGACCAGTTTTGTTGGATTCAGTCAAGATTCATACAAATGACTCTGAATGATTCAGTCGGTTACTTTGGCAAAGCTGGAGTACAAGACAAAATTATATATACCAAAAGGGAAAAAAAATGCATGCTGTTCTACACATACATTAGTATCTTATATCCAACCCACTTTTTGCATATGTACTTTACAACACCTAGGGTCTAAAAATACCATGATATGAGGTTTACTACCTCTGACGACCTCCCGTCTGCGATCTACTATAGACACAGAGGAGCAGGAGTTTACCTCCACATTCATTTTCATAACAATGTCAGTTATTACGCTGTCAATCACAGTGGTGTCATGGGTTTTGTGATACACTGAGCTGTGTAGTGCACTGAACATCATAACTCACTGAGAAGGCTGTCACATCCCTAATTGCATTAAGACGGGATGAGCACTTCTACTAACAACATAATCAAGACAACTGTCTCAGCGCTCCTCTGAGGACCACCGGGGAGAAAAGAGGAGATCGGCTCTTTCTTTGGGTGAAACTCCATCTTAGAGCAAGAAAATATTGTGTTACAACTACAAGACTAGAAATGTCTAGTGTGTTGTCATCAAAGCCTGTTGCTGGTTTTATTACAAATACAATGAATTTGTGAGGCCTTGAGTGGAAAGCTAGAACTCCAGGCAAAGAACAAATCACAAATAAAAACACTTATTCATATCTTAATTGCTTGCTTTTGACAGCAGTGTGATTAAATACAAAGAAAATGGAAAGTATTTTTCCTAAGATTTTTCCTTTGAGATGCCATTAATCTCACAGATGTCTCGCCTAGAGTTTCATAGCATCTCAAAAATGCCTTCAACACACATTTCACATCAAATCTTTCCAAAAACTTGGAAAGATTTTCTGAGATGTTAAAAATATTGTAATATTAAAATGTGCACAAATGAGATTTTAGATCTGCAGACAGAGATCAGAGACAGAGAGAGAAAAACACAATGAAAAACATTTAGAAAATGCCTCTTAATTTAGTAATTACTTTATGAATAAGTCATATTTAAATTAAATTAAATGTTTTGTTTCCATGATATATGTGTGTGTGTGTGTGTGTGTACTGTGTTTAATTATTATGTATATATAAATACAAACACATGTATGAATATATTTAAGAAAAATATGTTAATTTATTAAATATATTTATATAATGTATAATATAAGAGTATAAATATCTAAATGTATAAAAGTTAATATTTAAAATAATATATACACATAATACATTTACACAGTACACATAAATATATAACATAAACAAAAACTTTAATTTTGGATGTGATTATTCGCGATTAATCATTTGACAGCAATAAAATTGTACACAAATGCGATTAAAGCTTGTGTCAGAGAAAGAAAAATAAATTTAACATTTAGGAAAAAATGCACTAATTAAATAATAGAAAATTTTAGATTATTTCATAATTTTTTATAAAATAATAAGAAGAAATGTCTGAGATAAGTCTGTAATGTTATATTTAAATGTTTACAAATGATATTTGAGATCTGTATGAAATGAAAAAGGACATAAATTATCAAATCAATCAATCAATTATAAAATATTACAATATTTTTAGTTATTACTATATGTAAAGAAGTCTAAAATAAACAAATTTAATTTAATTTAAAAATTAATATGTAATAATATCATATATCATATCATAAATACATTTTTTTTATTACTAAATTGACAGTAGTTACTTTAGCTTGGCCTGAACACTGGCATTGGACATTGATTTTGCAGAGTGTTTTGGAAGGTAGGGCCCAAGAGATTCACTTCTCTCTGATGTCTAAACACAGTCTTGCTTTTGAAGCCGTTAAAACTGCATTTTTGAGATTATATGAATTAGTGCCTGAGGCTAATCTGCAGAAGTTTCCAAACTTGATGAAACCCGAAGACCAAACGAATGCAGAGTTTGTAGAGTTTTATTCCCACCTGGACATTCGTGCCCCAATCACCACAGGAAGTGACTCATCATACAAGTTCAGCAGATTTCAGTCTCAGATCAGCTGCCACATACTGGGAAGTTACTTGCCCTGTAGCTCAAACAAAGGTTATTGATTTGATTCCCAGGAAATGCATTAATAGAATGCATTACTTGAATGCGGTATAATTTCAGATAAAACGGTCTGTTGCACTGTTGGACAAGATATGTGGCCGTTATTCAATAAATTGTCTGTTTAAATGAGCAGAGTGCTACTTACAAACTTAATTCTTATTAATATTCTCGATTTCTTGGTACATCACCATTTCTTTTAATGTGCTCAAAGTGCTTTCTGAGGTCAACAAGCCCACAAATATAAGACAAATACATGTCATTCCTAGTCTAGCCAAACTGTCACAGAAATGATGTCTTTGATGACTGAGTCTGAGAGACACATTTGTGAGCCTACAAAGAGGCAACTTTTAAAATAGCCTTTTTTCAAATGCCGTTAAAGTGTTTCTGGATAAAAATGCATTCATGTAATAATTGAATTACCAAATGAAAACAATATTAAAATAAAATAATCTAAAATAAAAATAGCAAACAGAAAAATAAAATAAAATAAAATAAAACAGATTTGTTGCTCACAAATGAGCCGAAAGATCCAACAACTGAGAAGCTCAATAATTTAAATGCGCCATAAAAG
>JAUMHR010000090.1:5031239-5041412 GCA_032361145.1 Enteromius fasciolatus
TTCGATTGTATTTACAAATAAAAGTTCAACAAGAACTAATTAATAGGAAATAATACTTTATAAAAATGTATTCCAATAAAAAAAACAGTTAGTGTGAAAATGTGTATGATGAAATAACATGATATTTTTTAACCCTTCTTTTTCAAAAAAACAAATAACAACCATCTCACTGAGTAAATCAACCTTTGTGGCAAAGTTATATATTTGATTAATTCTTCAATTCCCACTCCATTGGTAGCAGATTGTTTGGGGCTCCTCCTATTAATTAGCTTCCCTCTAGCACCGGGGCACAATGTTTCAATTAGACACTTAATGAAATTCAATGATCATAAAATACAATTACCACCATGGTGCAGCTCTTCACTGAAACCAATTACGGTAGTGGTAACAAGTGAGAAGAAGTTCCTTCATCATGGACAAGAAGCAGACAGGAAGAAAGGCGTCTAGGGATGTGTGCTTCTCTTCTTGTGTTAGCGGTGTTGGCACTGGCATAGGAAGAGTAAAACGCTGGGAGGCCTGGCGTGGTGCTTGACCCTCTTGAGATGAGCAATTATGGGTGATTTGCCAGTTGGTGAGGCGATAACTAGATGTGTGCTTCTGTGTGTGCTTTCCCCACTGAAACAAGCACTCATTTATCTTGAGACATGAAAAATTCACCCCACAGTATGCCTTAAAAATGTGTTAGAGTAGTTTCTTTGCAACTTTTTGCCATTTTAACACTCCCTCAGCCATTGTTCAAGCTTAACAGTTAGCCACGCCCCTAAACTCACGCCATTCATTGAGCAAATGTTGCTATGCTGAGCTGGTCGGATTGTTTAAACAAACAGTTTAATGTTTTGACACCACCTCAGAGCCACAGTGTTTACACTTTTTTTGGGAGGTAAATCAACCTACATAAAGTGTTGGCTTATTTGTAATTGACTAAAGTTTAACTTGGAAAGGAGAAAGTATTTTAACATTTAAAAAATGTACACACTTCAGCTTTAAGTAGTCAAAAGCCTGACAGGTGCCAAAGGGAACTGTTATCAAGTCAAATTATTGTTCTAGTTTATGACAGAGACAAATGGATACTGTCAAAGCACATTTTAGAGAACGGATGACGATTTTTATATATTACAATCTGCAAATGCACATTAGAGGACTTTGTAGTACCTGTAGAGTAGCGTAGCACTCTATCAATTCGACAGTAATATCAAATGTCAAATGCAAATGATGAAACGTTATTCATGCCTTGAAAAGTTTCAGGTGTGGGAGGTAGAAACTTCTGAGCATCGATGCCTGCAGCCATTTAAGGGACGATCGAATCACTCACCAGCAATGCTTGGCATGTGCAGGGATTTCAGCCCGACGCAGACCGACCGCTGCGGAAAATTGGCCAGTGACCCCCGAGATGGGTCAGTCCCAATTCACAGATGGCAAATTGTGTGGAAGGCATTGATTAATGGGAAAGACACAACTCGTTATAGTCGGCGGTGTCATCCTCGCTCTCTGAGTAACCCGGGCCCGCACCCTCTCATTCCCCTCCCTCGCCTTTCATCAAGCAAGTGGATGAAATAACAATCTAACAATTGATCTCACCCCCTGCAATTAATGGCCTTCTCGTTGGTGTAATTTGCAGAAGAGAATAAACAGCAATGTAACTGAGACCCGGCAAATGGAAGTGGGAGATACTTGTGTTCATTTGCCATTTAGCATATGAGGTACTTTCAGTTGATTGTCATTGAATGGTAATTGGGGTTCTACGTATATCAGCACAGTGAGGTGACTAATAATAAAAATAAAAGGATGCAGCTATGTTTGTAAGAATACAATGGTGGTAACACAGTTTAGAAATCTGTGACATATTTACCCAACCGCATATACAGTACCCTTATGTTAGTGATATTTACTATATATACACACTATAACTTTTATACATAAGTTACTATAACTATATACATACTGTAAGGATGGAGATGGGGCATGCGGATCCAAATGCAAGGTTTTTTTTCAAAACCGTGGTCAGAACAGGCAGGGTCAAAAACAGTGGCAAACAGGTATGACGGAAGCAGAGCACAAGGAAAGTACAGTAGGCTAGCAGGGTCCATCGAGGAGCAAACAGAATCAAAAGGGGCAAGACCAATATCAGGGTGGAGGTCGGTACACAGTGAAACCACACAGAAAGCAATTGAATGAATTGTCATGGTAACTAATGGGAGCTGAGGGACAGGTGAGCACAGAGACAATGGGTAACAAACATTTCACAGTAACTTACACCAGTAACTTAGTCCTTACATCAAGACAGACAGAGAAACAAAGACAGGGGTAGCACTAACATAACAGTCTGGGGTGGAGTGCCCTCTGATGGCTTTTGAGTGCATACCAGCTGGTCATTATGACATAGCCCCCCTCCTAAGGAGTGGATTCCCGAAAGCTCCTAATTGGGAACAAGGTAGAGTCCAGGAGGGAGGCAGAGCAGCAGCAAAATGGGGGAAAGATGGAGGGCCAGGTCCATGTAGGGAACAGGGATAGAGCAGTGGTTGGCCTGGTCCATGGAGGAGCCCTCCAGGGTGGCGCTGAAAGTGGAGGCGTCCTTCTGGCTGGAACAGTCGAGGCAAGACCAGCATAACTGCAACAGAGAACACTAAGAGGTGAACAGCGGTCTCCGATGAGGCTTTATCAGTGGCAGGACGAGAGTTCATAGATGGACTCTATAGTTGTGACAGGGTAGAATAAGAGTGCATTGATGGCCTCTATAGCTGAGGTGACACAGGGAAACAGTTCATAGATGGCCTCCTTACCCGAGGCAGGACAGGGCAAGAACTCACAGGTGGCACTCAGAGCCCGGACAGGACAGGACAAGGTTTCACATGGCCGTGGTTGGGTCAGATGAAGATTCAAAGGCGGCTTCCATAGCCGAAGCAAGACCGGGCGAGAGTTCATTGAAGTCCTCCTTAGCTGAGGCAAGACAGGGCAAGAGCTCATGGGCAGCTTTGATTGGTGGTTGCAGGGCAGGACGAGGGTTCTGCAGCCTCCTTGGCAGTGATCTTTAGTCACTTTATAGAAACTCTTTAGTCATTTTATAGTGCGACGCTAATGGTCTAATCGATTCAATGATTTATGCTAAGCTATGCTAATTTTGGGATCACCAGACCCGGCGATCGGCTGAATGGATTCAAAAACGGTAAAACACATCTTTATTACTCTATGGATGTTGGAAAATTAGCCTATTTCCGAGAAAAGTGGAGTGTTCCTTTAAGGGGTCTTACCTCAGTTGTGGTATTGGAGGTGGAGAGAGTGCTGGATATTCACTCCTAACACCTACAACTCCCGCCTGACCTGGGACTCGAACCTCATACCTTTGGGTCAAACTCCCTATCCCTATAACTAACCCTTTAAAAAAATACTTCAATTCATTTTTTGTTAGTAGCTTGCATTGTAACTACTTTTAAAAATTATGAGTAGCTTGAAAAGTTTGGAAGTTGCTTAATTCCCCAAGACTATTAGAAATACAGAGACATTGACTGCTGTGACACAGGTAACAGAAGAACAGATGAAAAGACTCATATTCACGGACCAAAAATATCAAAAATACCCTTCAGTCTTCTGAAACTCAGCCACACGCTTAAGGAATCGACTTATATTAATCATCATCCAAACTTCTTTCCAGTAACGTCTAGTCCAGTGTCCCCTAGAAAGAGCCATTTTTCTACCTTTTAAACTGCATGTTTTTTGTTTTTTTTTAAAGACTGGCTGATGGCAAATTGCCCTGACTGACTCATAAAAGGAGCAGGGAGGTATTGAAGAAATATCATGTTTGATCCAGAAATGTTTTTCATGTCTAGGAAGAAGATGACATATGGCTCTGACTCACTCACCTGTAAGAAGGCCTCTTCCATACTGTAGCTGTCTAGAAAGACTGGGACAACAGAGGACGCAATAACAATGACTTATGAACAAACATGACAAACTACAGCTCTATTTTTGCAGTTCTTTGGTAATCAGAAAGGCTCTTGAGCTGAAAAATGAAAATTGTGTCATTATTTACTCTCAGTCATGTCATTCCAAAATCACAAATTATGTGTTCTCCTTTTGTGTTCCACAGACAGGCACATACAGATCTGGAACATCATGAGGGTGAGTAAATCACGACAGAAGTTTTATTTTTGGGTATTATTTCTTAAAAGACTCACAAAACAGTTGGAAAAAATGATACATTGATACACAGTTTTTTCATTGCTGCAGATCTCCTTGAGCTGACGGTTTTGAATTTGCATATATTGAGTGGGTATCTAATCTAGTGAAAGCAGGTGTAATGTAAGAAAGAGCTAGGCATGCTGTCACCTTCACTTCCATGTCGGGTTTTATCGAGGAGGGCGGAATTTGATTGACGCTGTACTGCACCTTCACACATTGCTCTGACGAAGAATACTGCTGCTCTTCACTCATATCGCCTACACAGATAAAGAACAAAAAAGCCTGACTGAAACAAGGTGAATGACGTCTCATTTCGGTGACAATTCAAAGACAGTGAGTAGAACTAAGTCACACATCCTGTGTGGGCTTGCTGTAAGTTCTTCCAGACAAATAGTACACTGAATCATGCTATTAAAATAATACTAATCCAGTTAAAGCTGTTATTGATTTTTTTTAGTCACAGAAAAAAATTATAGACCACTTAAAGTCGTAATGTAATAGAAGTAGCAACAGATTATTTATTTTCTATTGTGACATATGAAAAACAAAAATAATGTAAGACAGGGTTTTGGTTCAATCTATCACTTATTGATTAACTAAAAATATTTATATATACATATAATATATTAGGAGTGTAACAATACACGTATTCACTTTGAACCGTTTGGTACGAGGCTTTTGGTTCGGTACACACAAACCGAACGATTCAGAAGACCTTTTTTAGCTGAAGCACTACAGCGGCCCATGTGTTGAATTGAAAAACAAAACTGCTCTTTTCTTTTTATTAGTTTACAACTACTACAATATTACATTTTATTTTTTATAAGGAGCATTTGGTTTTGGTTATAAAGGAGGTTTTGTTTTATTTGCTGCTAAGAAGAAACCCCAGAAGATATGTGAAGTATAGCTCCATTGTTGTTCAAAGTAAAAGAAAAGAAAAAAAAAACTTTTATGTTACTTTTAATAAATAAAAATGTGAAAATAAAATCAAAGAAATTCTCTTTTATTTTATTTTTGCTGGATCGCAAACATACCGAACAGTGACACCACTGTATACACTGTAACATTTTTCGTTTTAGTCTTCAAAATTCCAAGTAGAATTCAATGTTACTTGCATCTTTGGAACTGTGAAATTTCTCATTGAAAACGTTTCTAGGCCAAATAATATATATATTTTTAGTGTGGAAGCAAATGTAAATGTGAGCTTGCAGTCAGAGGTAAAAAAAAAAACATGCATGGTGTATTCCTGTGCTTATTTACATGGTGTAAATAAGTTGCATTTAGAAAATAGACAGGGTAAAGAACACTTACCCAACAAACCTGTTTCGCCGCAGTTTCAAAGAGAAATGTCCACTGGCTGAAGCTAAAACAGATCTGCAGTTATGTATTGTGCTGGTTCAGAATTGAAATATCCAGCTGGATATGTGTAATATTAACATTCAAAAGCATCAGTTTTCAAATATCCCCAACTTTTTGTTGCTGTCCTAGAGAAACAAACTAATAGTCATGTATTCAAATAATAGAGATATTTTATGTATTCAATTGCACGAATAGCAAGTAAAACGTGTAAACCAAAGTCATTAAAAGCTCTCTTGCCTCATCATACTCCTTGTTACAGCACTAATTTCCCCTCATTTAATTGCAGCATGAACACAGACCCAGAACCACAGAAAAGCATGCTCCACCACTGAACGGCCGTTTAAGCTGTGGTGAACTCTGCACCCAATGTGTCTAAAGCCTCATTATCATATTAGCAGAAAATGGCTAGCAATGACAAAACAGGGCCAGTGTTCTTGGATTAATCGGGACTGGCGCATTATAGTACAAGCGAACAGCTAGGCTTCTCGAAGCTTGTAAAGCAGAGCTAGACATCCTGCTGTGAAGGTGGAGTGCTAACTGTAATCCACTTAAGATGGCTCAACATCATGAACTCCTCAACGCACGCAGAGCCTGTTATTGCAGTTTCTCACGCTTAACTCCCAAAACCCTGCTCTTTTGTTTATGATTGTTTTCACTCACAATAATGACAATCTTTTTTTTAAAGGATATTTTGTCATTTAAATCCTTTTGGGGTGACATTTCAATTCCCTTATACAAGCTAAATACAAGTTGTCATTGTTGTTTTTACCAATTGCATTAGTCCTGCTTCCTAATGCAATCATCACTAAACATTATTAAATATAATTTTATGAATGTACACTTTGGGGTCAGTGCGATTTTTAAATGTTTTTGTAATTCTCTTTTGTTCTATTTAGCAGAAACTGTGAGGCTTTTCAGCATTCTTGGATTAATAGAATGTTCAAAAGAACAGCATTTTTATGAAAAACAAGCCATGAATTTATTTTCAAAAGTATTAAAACCGTGCAGCTATAAATGACTTTTTTGAGTAGTCAGCTAGCAAAGCACGAACAACCAATTAGAACCCCCAAAAACCGCACAGCTACACTTTAACATCCAATCAGAACACTTTAGCCACCACAAAGCAACCATCTGGAAACCACACAGCACCAGCTTTGTAGTAGATGTGAGAAAGCACCCTTTTTTTAACCCCTAATGCAAAGTCTAGTTATTGATGCGTGGTTTTTTTAACCATATCACTTAAGATTGTAGTATTTATTAGTAATCTACTCTTCAACATACTTATTTATGAACACATTAATGCATCGTGGGATATTTTAGCGGAGTGCTGAGTCATCTACAATAAAACTTGGCTTAATGTGATGCTGGATGGTGGCCAGATCTCCTCCTCTGCTCAATATATCACACATGTATAACCACAACAAGACTATGCGCATTACACCATCCATCCATCAGCATGGACGAGTGCTGCCGCCCCTCTGCTCCGTCTCTGTCGGTGAGTGGAAGCACCTGTAAATAATTTCTTTTACTTTGCAGAAGATTTTTCATCTTGCTTGGCAATTGTGTTAGTTGTATTTAGAGGGGTCCTGAAATACAAGAACCTTGTCTTGGCATACCACTGATTTAGTTTTAACAAGTTTATTCGCAGCAGGCATGGCTTTTCTGACTCTCAAAGCGGATTTCTGTATTTGATATGGAGGTAATGCATTAGGCATGATGAGAGTAGAAGAGTTCAGATGCTCACCTCACAGTTCAGGCCGCTGAATATTTTAAAGGTGTGATGATATTTGGATATCTGCTCATGAATGTGGTGTAAAAAGTTCCCAAGGAGAAGAATCGCTGTTTGTGATACGTGCTACCTTGTATGATGAAAAAAACTTTTAGGACAAGGGTTAGTCTGTTTTGCGAGGGTGTGTTGCTATCATACTATTCGTAACCGTACCAGAGTTGACATGATTTCACACCAAAGTCTGACGTCAAACTGATTTGGCACTAAGTCTTAAAAATTCTCAGTGAATATGTCATTCCAGAACCCATTTTTGTGTTGTGAATCATATACTGTAGGAGTTAACACATGGGTAAACCCAAAATACTGCCTGAGGTGTCTGACCTTGGAGAGGGGGTAAAAAATAAAAAGAAATGGCTGGGAAAAAAATAGCTTGCAGGGAGGCTGTTAACTTTGCTCGTCTTCCAAGTGTGCCCCTGGTGTCAAGTCCATTTCATCAGTGTTTAAAAGTTGGGTAGGACTGCTCCGGATAGCCCGAGAATAAATTCTTCTCTCAGCTATATGGAGGAAAAAGCAGCTTATTTGTGATGCGGTTGTGAGAATGAACCAAATACACTCCGGGGGAAGAAAAGTGCCTTGGGATAGAGAAGTGTGTAAGATGCCATGGAAACATGTGCAGGTTTATCTCCTTACGTTCTTTTGAGCGTTAAATCTTCCAACAACTTCCTAAGAATGCTTCCTCAAGGATATATATATACAGTATAGAAAGAGAGAGAGTCACTTCCATCAAATTTAACAGCAGAAGTAAACTGTACATTTGTTCCTTGTACAGTAGCACTGTTCCATTTAATTTGGCACATGATATTTTCAATAATTAAGATTCTTCTTGAAATGCATTTTTCAAAAATCTTGCAGTGTGATAAAATGTACACATTTATTCTAATCAACAAAAATTTTTTTTGATTATTCTGACGATGTCTTTCATACTTTTATGGACCTTGACAGTGTTCATTACTTGGCAGTCAATGAATCATTCACAAGCCTCCCGGTTTTCATCTAGAATATCTTACATTGTGTTTCGAACATAGCTTTTAGGGGTTTGGAATGGCATGGAGGTAAGTGATTGACAAACTTTTCATTTTGGGGTGGACTTACCCTTTAAAAAACTTAACAAATTTGATATCTGAGACTTTGATTTATACCAGAAGTAACCTTCTCTGTCTTGTCTTTCACTCGTTGTGAGTTTCGTCTTTGTCTGCAATGTATTTTGAACACGATGTGTGGCATGAAATGTGTCTTTCATACATTCAGTGAAGTTAAATAACTTTACCTCTCTGCAAAGAAACTTTTTCACCAAGGCCATACTCCAAATAAAGCCTTCATGTTTATAGCTTTACTCTGGGATAAGAAATCTAGGCCATAATGCTAAACAATTACTCTCTCTCAAAGCAATTATGAATATTCACCAAAACATTAAATATTGATTGACCCGTGTTAACTTTGAGTCACAGTGAAAATTAAAACAAATATTAATCACATACCGGAATGTTGGCAATATTTATGAGGTCCAGCGGAGAGTCACGGAAGCAGCTGAAAATGTGCTGAGATAACGTCTCTGTTTGTGTTCTCCAATCTACAATCCTAATAGAGAGGACCGTCTATGTCCAATTAATTGTTAAGCCCAGTGGTGCACACGCACCTCTTTTGTTATTAAGGACATCTATGTGTGCTAGCGGGATGACTAAATGTCAACCTCCCGTGTTCACGTTCCCCTTGCGGGATGTGATAACGTTCCGTCTTATTGCATATAGAGCTCATCAGGTTTGTCCTTTATCAGGGGTGTTAATGGACCACTTCACCAGCTATCTCTATGTGCAAATAACCCACAAAACTGAGGAAATGTCATTGGCGCTGACGTTGTGTAGAGCATTTATTGTGAGGGTGTGGCAAATGGTGTGAAGAGACGCCAGATGTTGTACAAAACTAGCTGGACTGTCATAAAGCAATCTGCATTTGTTTATGGTGTTTATTTTTGATTTGTGTATGTGTGTGTGTGTGTGTGTGTGTGTGTGAGTGCACATACTCCCGGTATTTCCTACATTGTGGGGACCAAATGTCCACACAAGGACAGTAATACCAATAATTTTTAACCTTGTGGGGACATAGATTAGCGGTAGTGGTGTGGTAAAGTATCAAAATAATGTCTATGAAATGTCCCCACATACCTGTACTTTTGGGGACAAAACAGTTGAAAAAGTTCTCAGAATGTATTGATGAACTCAATAAACCAATAAAAACTAGTGTTAGAAGTAATGTTAACTATTTTTAATTAATACAAGTGCGTTTAATAATTAATGACCTACTGTAATATCCTGTTAAACAGTTATATAAAAGTGAAATATTAACCAAAAAATATTTTAACCAAGCAGAAGATTTGTTTTGACCAAGCAGAAGATTTAATAGTTCCCATGTGCAGCCAAAATTATTTTATTTTCTATTTTTATAATTCAACTTTTCTTGTTACGGTTTAAACACCTAGATTATTACTTAAATCATCAAGTAGATAAAAATGTGGTGGTTTGTGCTTTGACACATTATGCACTGGTGATTATGTCTGTCATCTGTATCTATACAGTAAATAACATAGAATCTGACAGTAAATATGTTGTCTATAATTTATATATTTTTTCCAAATCTGCCTTTATTTCCAGATGAAGATGGAAAACAAAGCCCTGATTTGAGACTTTTTGGATCCCACTGCACTTATGAACTCGAGATCCATTTGATTTCAATGTTTGGTTGGAGAAGTTTTATCCACATATTATAATCTTATCACATTCAATTCAATTCAATTCAAATTTATTTGTATAGCGCTTTTCATGATACATATCATTGCAAAGCAGCTTTACACC
>JAUMHR010000090.1:5041430-5060003 GCA_032361145.1 Enteromius fasciolatus
CAGTCGAAGAGTTCGGTAGTCTGTGTGTTGTTCCAGGGTTGGCATCATCTGAAGTCCTCTGTGGGGTTGGCATCATCACATGAAAAACTATACTTCATGTGGATATGAAGTGCCTTCACAATGGACATAATGCAATTGCAGCTGACCATTCTGGACCGATAACACTCTACCAGCACATTAAGCATGAGAAAATACTTACCATTTAAAATAACTTTGAAAAGGTTTCCACTCTTACCTGTGAACCCGTGAAGTCCTGAATCAGTCTAATTAGCAGCGATGTTCGCCTGGTCAGATTAAAGGTCATGCAGTTCTCTGAAGCATGTCTCCTGCAGTCCCAGCCACGCAGGTGTGAGCAGGTGTCAGACGCAGTCAGGCAGAAATCTATCTGTCTGTTCGCGCTCCTTAAGGCTCGGGGGAAAATGAGCAGCATCTGCTGAACAGGTTCATCTGTTGTAAAATTGGATTGCTGTGTCTACCCACAGTCCACCTCAACTCATGAGATAGGGACAAGAAAGAGGAAAAACAGAGACTGAGTGATTTGTTTGATGCTTCTGCGGTCAGTGTTTGGGATTGACAATCATATTTGCTAACAGGTATGACTCATGAATTGATTTGTTTATGTGGTTTAGATGAACATGCTAGGGATTTTTGAACAAATAACCAAAGTTTGTAACCTCTTTTCTGTTAGTCTTCGAGAATAATGCTTGTATCCAAATTGTTAGTTACTAAAATGTAGAATATAATGTATAGCTGGCTAATCAAAGGCGCTTTTTTTAATCTAGTAAGCTAGATGAAAAAACTGGTGAAAGATAGTGTCTACATCTGAAACCTTCAGTTGACATAGTGCATAATCCATCTCTGCCCATGAAAGCATCTAGAATGCACACAAGAGCAAGTAGTTACAAGCAATTAGCTGTCCAGGCATTTGACACTTCTGTTTATAATAAAACTGTGACCTTATTTAGCTCTGAGATCAAGACTGACTGCTGTGTTCTGCTGCTGTGTGAAGCTCAGGGAAGTGGTAGTTTCTACAGTCTCTTGATTAAATGTAGATTCCCTTTGTTGTTTTTTGAATAGTCACAAACAATTGAAGAAACAAAGTTATGCAAGCTTGTAATTTAAGCAGTGAAATGAGAACAGATGGAACAAATAAAGGGATTACACAACAGAAAGCGCTGCTAGGAAAACTCAGAAATGGTGTTAATTTAGTTGTCTGTAAGAGGAACCAGGGGACTCCGTTTTTGAGCTTCCTTCCACTCCTTCTACAACTGTTTTGTATTGATCGACGGTGCATTTTTGAATAATCCTCAGTGATTTTTGGCGGCGTTCTCCCAAAGTCCCTGACAATCTGTTTCAGCTACGCCTCGCATCCCCTGGAAGTCCTACAGGACCGCCGGCTAACTTCCCCAGCTCAGCACAACCAAAGCAGATCAGAATCTCTGCGGTGAATTTATGTAGTCTTTGTTTTTGTTGTCATGTTGCATGCTTTTGTCTCTCCCATGATGCAGATGCACGTTTAGATCAGGAAGTGAAGGGATGGACCCTCTGACTCCTGAGGGATTTCTGCTGAGGTTTACTTTCATGGCACTGTCAATAGCAATTACCGTGCAAGGTTTCTCCCAAAGCAGGCCTAAAAAAAAGATGCCGGCAGCCTTGTGCTCCCTCATTAATAAGACTGGAGAAAGTTACCGCCGATATAAAATGCCTCTGACTTCCAGAATTGTGTCTGGTCAACACCCAGGAGGATGAAAAAGGGCACTGATGGAGACTGAAACTTATGAAATGCAAAGCAATGTTTCTTAGACAAGAACGTCAAAGGTCAGAATTAGCTGCTTGTCAGTTCTTGAGTTTAACGGAATTGGACACACCCCACAGGAAAATGTATTGGAATGACAATTGAAAAATGTAATTCAAAGAAATTCAAACAGGTAATGTGTTCTTGTTAATGATCTGTCTTTCTGTCTATCCATCTGGAATCTTTCAAACAAGGCTTTGTGAAGCTAACATTCAAAGTTTTGCTTTGACAAACTTAGTTAAAGTACATGCATTTCTTTGAATTCAACTTATTTTAATTCTACTTTCTTGCATTCATATTGCAGCTCTGATAAAACCATTGACTGATTTTACCAGATGCTTCCAATCCGAACACTATGCAAATGTGCATGATGTAGGCAGAATAGGAGAAATGACCATTATATAAATGCATAAACAACATAAGAAATATGATTTACCCATTTTTGGGTCATGACCCACCAGTCGAGAACTGCTGATGTGAAGCATAGCTGTCAGAATACCGTGGGACGTTGGCTGACATTGTATGTATAATTACAAAAAACACTTTCCGGCGCCAGCCGTGGGACCCACATTTCCCCCATTGTTCAATATCCAAAGCTCTGTGAATGTAAAGCTCAGCAATCCATCCGTCAGCTTGCACCAGATTGTCACACGTTTTGACGGGGTGACTTTCAGCATCAATAATTAACAAGTGTGCCCTAATAACAGAAGTGTTTAAAATGGTAATTCATAAACGGTTAGCCCAGAATCTGCCTAATTTTGGTGATTGACACTTCACAGAATGTGTCTGTAATTTGTTTTTCTTGCCCTCGGATTCAATGTTCTGCCAATTCAATTCCTTGCACAAAGCACAAAATGCCCGTAGGGTTACAAATGGATCTCTTTTACAGGTGGTGAGCTGTTCTCCCATTGTCAGACTGCAATACGTCCTCTGAAGCAACTATCGTGATGTGAATAAGTCAGTCAAGATGTTGAGAGCAGCTCTGCTGGGACATTTAACGAGAGTCATTATCATTTGTCAAAGTCATCAATATATATCAAGCTGGCACATATTCGAAAAGACTTAAGAATCAGAGCCTGATTTTCGTATCATTCCCCGTGGTGTCGCTTGACTCCCCAATAATAGATTGTCAACTTCTCATTTTGTCTTGTTTTATTAATGTTTACGTTGCCTTTTGTTGCTTGACTAGTCTGTAGATATCTCTCCTTGTCCTTTTGTCCCTTGTGGGACATTGAGGAACCGCAAGTCGTGCTGGCGTTAAGCGAACATGACCGAAGCGTGAAGCATAACTGTCTCGTCCTGATTGCAGACCAACTTAATAACCTCCATCATATGAGCTGGCATTGTAAAACCAATGAACTATGACCAATCATTCACATGATTGGACTATGGGGGGCTAGGCTTGGGTGGCCCAATAAAAACAGTTGGTGCTGAGTTGCAGTATTTATATAAGGTTGGGACAGATGGCTGAAAACTCTCAAAGCCCCCACAGTTCATTACTTTAGAGGTCTCCTGTTCGCCTCCAACTGTTTTTGTTCAATACACAGACAATAAGCAACAGTCAGTGTGAGAGACTCAACCTCATGTTTGCCCTTTAAAGCAAAACGTGCCGTACAGATGTGGCGGGACTCCCGATGCATGCAGATGATACTGGCGAGGTGATTTCGAACAGACGTCGCTGGTTAACAGAAGGCCTCTTATGAGAGTGTGTGATTTAGTGTTGTAAATGAGTACTTTAGGGACGGATGTGTGTGTGTGGAAAGAACGGGTCATGGCATAAAAGCAAAACATGAAGACAGTAACTCATAATGCTAATAGCTGGATTAGCATGAACACAGTATAGATAAATCCAATTACCCTGTAATGCTCACCGACTTGCAGATTTATGTAGTTTAGTATGCACATTTTCTGCCTCAATGCTGCTGGTCACAGTTATTCACTGCCGTTTGCTTTGCAGGCACCAGAACTCGCTTGCCAGATAATCTCAAAAAGACCCTCTTTTTCTTTTTTAGAAAACAGCACAAAAAATGTGTTTGTAAAGAAAAGTATGCTTTAAATTTTTTGACTTGAGTGGTTTATTTTTGGTAATGATTTTGTCTTGTCTTTTCCATTGATTCAGTGTCATCTTTATTTTTTTATACGCAATTGCAGTCCCTTTTCCTTCTTTGAATTGTTTGTTAGTATTAATGATCAGGATGTTGTTTACGAATGTTAAATGGTTGTATTATGGGTGTCTCTGAGAGGTTTGTGTTGTTAATGATGTATTTAAAAAAAGTAGTTCACCAAAAAATAAAAAAGTCTGTTATTGTTTTTAGCTCTTTCTATCTTTTCCCCTTCCACACTATCAAAGCTTTGACATCTCAATCATAATTGTCTTTGTTTTAACCCAATCTCACAGAAATCCATACATATTTTACGAGGTGGCTAATTCATACTAATTTGTACCTCACTCATATAAATTAATGCGATTTTTGATAAATCGTACATATTTTACGAGTATGATTTTGAATGAATGACCTAAACCTAACCCTGCCCCTAAACTACCCGTCACAGGGTTTTAGACAAATCGTACAAAATCATACGAATTTGTATGAATTAGCATGAATTTGGCACCTCATATGAATACGTAGGAATTGGTCTTGTGTTGGTTTAGTTTCAAATTTAACACCAGTGATACCAAAAGCTCTTTGTGAACTTTACATGCCGATTGAAAATGGGATGCAAAAATACAAATAGTTTCCATGTGACTTCAAAAGACTAGTTTTTGGGATATTTTGTAATGTTTTTTATTTTTTTGGACAGCAGTCATCACTAAAAATGTCTAGGTTACGAACGTAACCCACTTTCCCTGAAGGAGGGAACGGAGACGTTACATATGGGAACTCGCCAGAGAGACCAATTGCCTTTGAGCTTCAAACAAAAGGCCAATGAATATTGGCGTGCACTTCATTGCATTCAGGAGCACCTTATCAGTACGTGAGTATAAGAGTGCATTAATGCAGTACACATGCAGGTTTTCGCTGAAGAGCCGAGACGGCGTCAGTGTGACCTCAGAGTTGTGGCACGAAAGTGTAACCTTCCTTTAGGAAATGTGGGTTACGTTCGTAACCTAGACGTTACCCTTTCAGTCAAATCACTTCGACGTTACAATTGGGAACACCCATGGAACAGGCCACAACCCTAGAGGGCGCGTTATGCAGAGACCCCCCGCCGACAGGCGAGCTATTTTTCAACTTTGCCAGCAGAGGAGTTTGTCCAACACCCTGGCGGCCAGTAAGGCGCCCCGCAGGGCTGCCAGTTGTACTGAAGCAGGTGGTTGGAGAAGTAGAGCACATGACTAAAACACATAGTCTGTGCATGTGGAATTCAGGAAATTCAAATATATCGATACAATTATGGATATAAATTAAGGGAAACGCAGCCTTTTGGCTGACTGTGGAATATTGAGATTTGTAGCCACAACCTTCTGGGCGAAAGAGACCCAGCGGGAGCACAGTCGAAGCTTCTCCGCTCTAGGTCCGACTGCGGGGCAGGAGGACTCAGGTTTGCCTACTTAAGGGGAACACTGAGATAAGGAGCACAGATCCCGTGGGAATGGCACAGCAAGCCAACGAAAGGGTAAATACTGTAGATGATGTTCCATCAAAAAAAAAAAATTATAATAATCTGAACAACATTACATTTTTGGCTGAACTACTGTATGTGGTCATTTTGTGGTGTTTTTAGTCATTTTCGGACAGCTGTCATCACTATGAACTGTTGCTACAAAAGTTATGTTCCACAGAGAAAAAAAATAATGCATAAGCATTTGGAACAAGTAAATAATGGTGAACTACATCTTTAAGTTACAGTGAGTTTTATTATAGAGCTCATATGAATGAGTAATTTTCTGCAACATAATTACAATAGCATGGACGGCAGTAATTAGCAAATACATGCAGTTCCACAAACTTTCATTAAAAGCATGTAGTTTGTTATTATTGCTTGGTAATTATTCATGTAATAAGTTTCAACATAAACACCATAGTATAAAAGGGAACATTTGTTTGCTATCCCCTGGTTAAACTGACTGTGGATGATAATAGTTATTGTGCATACGGATGATTATGGAGTATTTATAAGAGGTTTGTGGCCCATAATTTTCAGCTTGTTTTGTCATATAAATTGCAATTTAATGTGTTTTCCTTACATCAGCACTCAAACCAGCCATTAAAACATACAAAGACTACACAAGGTCACAAACAGAAGCATCCTGGAATAGTCAAGCGAACTCTCGTAATCAAGGTTAACACTGCGAATCTTGACAGATTCTGTGATGAAATTACACATCACCGACCCTCTGCTAAAAATACATCTTATTGAAATAGACTTTCCCCATGATTCCAGCATGGCAAAAAGGCCCAAGGTGTTTTTTCTTCCTTTTCAGCTATTATGGGGTGCGATAAGGGCAAAGGCTGATCTAAGCGCAGCGAGTCAAAAGGAGACCTGTGGATCACATGGTGTTGTCTGATATTCTCCTGAAGCCTGAGGACAGTGTCAGAGAGTGATTCCGCCCCCCCGGGAGAGAACCGGCCCGCCACTGTGTCCCGCTGTCCTCTCAGACAATAGGAAGGGTAATGGCCTCCCTAAGGCCTTTCCTATTCAGTCTGATTAGACCACCTGCATCAGAGGAACCCGCCACTACAACAATTAGCTCCATTTATCAACCTCACATCCTTGAGAGAGGGGCCATTGGAGAGAGAGAGCATGAGAGAGAGAAAATAAAAAGAAAGTCTGAGTGGAATAGAATGAAAAGAAAGTCATGAAGAAGACAGGAACAGAGCAAAAATGGTCTAAAGATGAGGATAATGAAGGCTGATGGTAGTGTTGTTGCATAACCGTGCTAAAGCCAGAACACTGTCTCGTACGTATTTGCGCAAACTCAGTGAATGTTAGCTTGTAAACAAAGACTTGCATTAAAAAATTAACAATTCGGAAATTCTTTTCTTGTTCAGGAACATAAGTAATGCATCTAGATGCAGCTTTTCTGACTATATACTCCAATTGTAAAGTCAACCCAACACGCACAGCAGGTGAGTTGGATTAATGAATTTTTAATGCAGGTTCAAATAGACCTAAACTGAAAAACATAGTTTGTAGTCCTATTCCCACTCTTCCCAGCATGCACTGGGAAATGAATAATTCATGGATGCATCCTTTGATCATTTGGTAGTTTCATTTGTACAGATGATGTTGATTTTATGTCACATTTAGTAATTTGACAATGTTAATATTGAACAATTTAGGAACGTTCAAATCATAAGTAAACAAATAAATATGAAAGTCTGAATCTAAATAAGTAATCGTTAAACTGATGGCGAATTTAAGGCTACAGCAGTGAAATGTTTACCATGTTAATAAGCTTTTAAGTTCTTAGAGGGTCGAGAGCTGAAGTTCCAACCACGGAAGTGTGCGACGCTGTTTGTAAATGGTTGTTTCGGGAAACACAGAATCACTGAACTATGTTGGTAACAACGAAACTTGCAATAATTTTTTGGGAAACACACCCCATGTGAAGGTTTTTAACTACAGAATGTTGTTCCTTGCACCATCAGGTGGACATTGTGTAAAGCACAACAATGTTTTTTTTTTTTAAATGTGAAAAAGTGTCTGCAGGGAGCTTTGTGATCATGCATGGTGAATTGCAGGCTGTCGTGTGAAAGAATATTCATTTACAGTGGCCAGATCAGTACTTTATTCTAAATCAGCTCATTTGAAAATAAAGAAACCAATATAATTGATATTATTCAAGATAGATATTCTTGGTGGCTTCAGTGTAGCTCATTATTTTGACAAGCTACATTTTCAGACTAACTTCCATAACATTAGCACAATATATATTTAACACAAGATTAGTGAATGTAGCTAGTAAACAAGAGCATGCTTGCTAATTAATGCTTGATAACTTAATCCGCAATCAGTTGCTGGATTTCTTGGATCTTTACAGTTTTCTGTCCATGTTTAATTTAGCACAAATTCAGGGGAACAGAATCTGGGGCCTATACAACTATTCTGTTGTTAGGAAATACAGATAGATGGGCTAAGCCAGCGAGCCGGGGTACTTCATCTTGGCAAAAATGAGTTCTGAGTGGTGCAAGTGCAGAGCACAAATGTGAGAAATGTGTGTAAAGATTTTGGAGTAACCGTTGTTTAAGGACTAACCTTGACACCGCTGTGCTATAAATGTGAGATTAAATAGCTCAGCGTAGATGTACGGCGGCGATGGGCAATTTCTCTCTACAGGTCTCCAGAGAGATCCGCAACTGAACTGAGAGAAGACGCGACGCACAGACCTTGCTGTTTTGCCTTGGCTAAATATAATATGCTATATTTTTCATCACGCTATAACGTGCTTTTAATTGAACAGGAGGTATTTTTCACGAAAAGAAACGCATATTGCAAACCGGGCTAAAAAACTACAAAGTGGTGTCTTGCCACAAAAAATGGATCACCCCCTCCAAGACTCCTTCAGAAACTCTTCCAACTACTTTCCTCTTGAGGTCAGAGCCAACTTGAGACTCTGCCGCATATGCTCCGATCTGCCAAGCAGGAAGAAATTATGGTGATCTTATTTCTCATTGCGAGTTCTAGTACCGCCATTTACCCAATTACGCCGTTATTGGTATTCCAGGCCATATATGGCCGAGGTAAAGCACTTACAACGCGTCAACATGAGGGCTTTGCTAATTATCCAGCCTCTGAAGCCATACTTCATAATGGAGGGTTTGCGGAGTGCAGGGGTCTCCAATTCCCTCTCGGTCATCGTGCCCCCATAATCCCCTGTCTCATCACTGTTGTCAGCAAGACAGTATATCCATCGCCTGGAACCGTGGCCTCCACAAAGTCCTTAATTAAGTCCTGATCACCCTGTCCTCTCTCTCTGGCATTAGTGTGTTTAATTTCCTGCCTTCATATCTCTAACCCTCGCCGATATTTTATTAATCAAGTTTCGACTCGTGGCTGTGTTTGGAAGGGGCCGTGCTCTCTTCCTCACGCTTCTACCACCAAAAAAATGATGGCAGTAAAACTCTATCCATCGATTTAACCATTAAGCAAGGCTTAGGCTGAATAATTCTGTTAAAACATTGCTCAGGGGTTCATTCTGGTATTATTTAGATAGCACATATATATGGATTAGTCTTTACCATCTACAGGTGGTGACCAACTGTAGTAGACTCAATTTATTTATTTTTTTTTTCACAAATAATGTTGGAAAACTAAAACGTTGAGTTCAAGACTGCTGGATTTTAGGAGGGTTGTCTCTGAATATTGAATGAAGCAGATTAAGTGGAAAAAAATAGAGTTTAAGTTTAGCCATCAGTGTTTTGGGGAGATTGGCAGCCCCTAGGCCTAGAAACAAAACTACTAAGTGGAAAGTTGATGGGAAAATATTAAAATGCTGGTTTTGACTTGTCTGTGTGACTTAGAGTACATCAAGTACTGCAGGTACGATGCACTTTGTTTGTGATTCTTACACATTTTGTTTTTACAAATGAACACAACTTTTATGAATTTTGAATTCATTTGCCAGAAGTAAACAGCTAAAAAATCTAATTAAACCAGGGTCATGAGAGTTCAGCTTCACTCTCATTAATCTACCGTCAACTATTTTAGATATTATGTAAAAATGAAAGTTTGAATTTAAGAATAGTTTGCAACATTATAAACACAATGAGGGTTTACACACAGACTAGTGTGTAGATGAGTTTACGTGTTTGATAAGATGATGTTTAATGCCTTAACAACCATTGTATTTACATTTAACCACTTTTATTGTAGCAACCGCCTTTTTCAAAGCCACAAACCTTTTTTTCAGGCATTTAACCTGAAGTCCTTAAAAACAAAAAACACTGACTTAAACTGACTTTCATTTCAGAGGTCCTTTCATCAAACCTTAAGTCATGCTAATAAATCTGTTCTACTTCTACCTACCTGCGTACAGTATTTGTTTTCATACCTCTCACAGACTGAAAACATACAAATAGGGTACAGTATTTGAGAAGACTATAAGACAGTTCTGAGTGTGTACAAGCACTCCATCAAATCTCAAAACCAACAGGGTGCAGAATTCACTTCCCCGTCATACCAGCCCGCCATGGAAGAAATAGAGATCTTGACATCTTTTGATACACAGCATCCACAGGTGGCCCCAGCGGCGCTCTTTCAATTCCGATTGCATGACTGACATCCCTCACCATGTGAGAGAAGGACAGGACTGTGATTTTCAGGAAGGTCGACCGAAGAAAGATGGACGGTGCGCGGTGCATGAGTTTCTCGGGACAGTGTGGGCTCTAATTTCACAGCTGAGCTGCATTCGTCGGCGTATCGGACCGAGGTTCAGATAGACGTGCCTGCTGACGGGCTCTGACCCGGGCCGAGATAGTGTCAGTAAGTATTTGTTTTATTTTTTCTCTTTTTACACCTCTGCTGTCAGATTCATTACCTTGGAGACATCAATCTTTTCAATTTGACAGTGCATATAACAGATTGTCATGACAAGTGTGTTTTTAATTTTTTTCCAATGTCAAAGCAGACAGAACTATAATGTGAGACGTATGTCACCTGAAACGACAGTTATGATGCTATAATTCCAGTCACATATAGTTTTCTCAAAATAGATGGTAGCATAAGGGTAATACTGTACGTTGACAATTGGCATACCGATAAAGGTAACCTTGTGAAGATGTGACTGCAATATCCACATCCTGTTAAACGTGAATTCTACTATTTCTTTCTTTGCAGCGGAACAGAGCACTTCAGATATAAAGAGAGCACAAACGGATCTTACAGTATATATGATGGTTTTCAAATGTTCATTCAATCGAACCAGAGAGAGGAAATGTTCTCGTAACGTAAATGCAACTTTAAAAAGAATCCTTGAACCTTTACATAGAAATCAATCGCTGGACTGGGTTCTTGAGAAGAAGTGATCTGAATCTTGGCTCAGGGATTCTTGTAATTCATTGGATGTGTTTGAATAGCTGAAAAACTCTAGTGCACAGAGGTAAGAATGTAACAAGAGATGGTTGGATCTTATGTTTAAGTAACATCTCATGTACTATATTGGCTTCATCTGGTCTTCTTATGCCAAAACATGTCCTATCTATTTTTCACAGCCTGTATCCTAATTTTTTTTGTAAAAATCCAACTGTAGGTGTAAGTGTAAGGTTTATAAATGTCATATTATTGGTACAAATATACAGTATGTGTGCTTCTTATAATGGCAGTCCAGGGGCACATACTGTATATAACAACATTTTTTAATGAATATTTTAAACTACATAACTAAAATCTGAAGATTTCTGGGCAATTACTTCATTCACCTTCACTTCATGTCTGTCATCTCCTTCCCTTTCAGGCTGATGTGTTGGCGGCACAAACCTGTCGACCTTCCAGACCTACAAGCTTCGGTAAGTCCAGGTGAGTCTAACCCTTGTGACGAGCCAAGATTGTGACATGCCAAAGGAAGGGGCCTTGGGGAGAATCACAGGACATTGACTTCCTTTGTCTTCGTATCTGTTTACTGCCATTATATGTGTCAAGCAGCGGGTCATTTTTCTAGCTTGGCCAGCTCACCCTTCTGTCCGGCCCAGGCAGGCACTCCCTGTGGTGGCAATCACCTTGCTGACGGAACCCTAGTCGGTACAGTGGGTATTTTTCGCCAGCCCTTCGGCTTCAACCCGACACGCTGCAATCTTTCATGTGGACGCCGCTGTGCCACATTCTTAAATAAAGGCAATGCATCACAGGAAGGAAAGGTGTCAGTTAAAGAGAGGGAGAGAATGGGGCTAATGACTCAAAAAGAGCCGTGAAAAAAGTGGCACGTGAAATTCAGCTTCAAAGAAACTGGACATTGCAGCAGTGCACTGGTGTAGAGGTGAATGCATAGATATTAAAATTATGAATGATGCCCAGTAGCCGTAATTATATTAATGTAATGTATTGTGTGTAAAACAAATTGTAAGTAAATATAATACTAATAACCACAACTGGATTTAGTTGTCAAAATAATATAATGTTTAGTATAATAGCGTAATAGTATAATAAATGTAATAGTAAAATTACATTTAAAGTATTTTTCAAAATAATTATATTAATTATTACTATTATTATTATTAAATAATTATTTTAAGTAGTATAAACATGTAATAGTATAATATAAAAATACAAATACACAATTATAATATAATACAAAAATACAACTATACTATATATATATATATATATATATAATTAGTATTTAGCGATAATTAACCATAATTTTGTGCATGTATATATAATATTAATTACTACATTGTTGTATATAAGTTGTATATCACTTAAATGATAGATTATTGATGATATTGGAATACACACACACACACATGCAGTATTAATATAATAATAATAATAATCATAATTTTATTTTTTATTGAAATATATTTTATTATTATTATAAATTTAAAATATGTAATACAAAATTATTATTTGTGTGTGTGTGTGTATATATATATATTATATATATTTATATTTATATATACACATACATATATGTGTACATATATAATGTAGAGATTTTTATCTCCAGTGTTTCTGCTTGATTTTAAGGATTCAAGGATTGAGTCATGAAACAGCACAACATCTCCGGTTTCCATGACGTGGTAACTTAGAATAGATTTCTTCCAGCTGGCTGAGGATGTTTTTGCGAGGATGTCGCACCTGTACTAAAAGCTTATGCTCTGACCATCCATGCCAAAGCAAAACCACAAAATGGACATAATATTCTGTCTCCAAACGTGGCGAACTTGGACACGCATGACAATGATGGAGCCCCGGCGAATGGGCTTACACGCCACATTTGGTAATTTGCACACCTACCTGCACTTCAGAGCAGCACAATTACTGAGTGTCTCCGGGGCGACTGGCCTCTCCCATCCTCATTGGCAGGCTAAGGCACACCTCTCCGGCCCTGTCCGGCCGCGGCTGCCACGCCGTGAAATGGACGTTAATTCTCTGCACTATCTGTACCACGCAGAGACTGTTTTAAAACCTACATATGATTCCCGCTCGCTCTGCTGCTACAATTATCCAAACGTGGAGAGAGAAAAGGAATGGGTAAAAATGAAAACATCAAACAAACCTGTGAAATGCAAAACAGCGCAAGTTTTGCATGTGGTTGTTCCCATCAGTAGGGCTTAATGAGAATTTCACCTTCCAAGTTTTAAGGTAATGGAGGGAAAAGTGGCATTTATAAGGAGTTGAGCTATATTATACAGTTAGGTAACTCTTCTCTAATGGAAGGTATGGTCAGTTTTCAGTGGTGCTGTCCAAGGTCCTGAAATCAACCCACATTCACAATGATAAGCTACTATAGGTTTTCATTGGAGATCAATAATAAGGCTGTACAGGGGTATGTGTGTATATATAAACTGTACAATTTAAGTACAAGATATCACATTAAAATAATTTTCTGTTTTTCTGTAAGGTCATTCCTAATGGCTGCATAAAAGTAATTCAAGTTCTTACTTAATGCAAGTTCTTATTTAACTTATTGTTTATTGCTCATTGTTAAGCATCTTATGTTCCTATGAAACTAACAGTATGAAAATGAGTATTTAAATGTTTCAGTTTGATCATTATATGCAAAACGACTAACAACTAGTTTCAATAGCTATAGAAGGCCTGCAATTTAAAACCTCCGCTGTAGAGAAACAGCACTGACCTTTCATTTCTATAATTAGTAGCTCATTTAAGTTTTGTTATTCACTGTTATTCCTCCTAATTAACTGCATTTGCTTTACATTTCAAATGTTAATCATTGAAAAATAAGTTGACATAACTTCACAGCTATCATCTAAGTGAAATGAAAGCTCAACATCAAGCGAAATATCATCGCATTTAATTAATATGATCCGTGGATATGAAGCACAAGAGCAGGGCCCAAGCTGTGTTTTCTTTCCTCTTTTACCCTGTCAACAGTCCATCAGCTCATGTTTTGGCATTCAACAAGTCAGTGGAGAAGCTGACCACACCACAATCCCGCATACATCCACAATGATATGATGAGCATTGGCACCTGTCGCAACAAGTTACTCGACTCTCAAAAGTGAGCACCGTCCTTCTGAACCAGGTCTTCATTTAAGTGTAAGTACCGCGACACAGCCTGGAAAGCGGAAAAAGAGCGCACATACACACGACTCTAACAGATGGGACTCTGTCTGTTCTACGAGGGCCCGTCGGCATGTTATAGTAAGTGCTCCCTTGTTACAGAGAGCATCAGCGCATATGCAGGGCCTAAAAGGCCATGTTAATATGTTAGAAGAGAGAAGCTTTGTCACAAAGAGACGGTTGAGCCCAGCATTGGAGCTCTCGTGAGATTCCTCGTATTGTCGTAATCAACTTGCGTAAAAATACAATAATACCCGGCTTTGAAGTATTAAACGGCTCTCCCTCCAAATTGTTCCCCCTACCATCTGATGTGCACACATGCTTCTGTTTTTCGATCGCCTTAGACAAAACAAACAATAATAACGAAATAATCGTAATTTCCCCCGTTGAGGATTGAAATGAGTTGGTGGCTGAACTAAGGCTCCACACAGTCACGCTTTGTTGATTTGGAACACTCTTTGTTATGTGTGTGGTGAGACTGCATCAGGCTCTCTTCCCGCTGGCTTTGTCAAACAAAAGCGCTATGTTTCCCTCTGCTGGACGGGTTGGGAACGGCATGAGCCAAAAGACATTCGTGTGGCTGAGCTAAAGAGGCACGTCTAAGAAAATAAATCACTCCTTTGTCGATATACCCTCATCCATGCGTCTCGTTTGAGAAAAAGTCTCGAGAACGCTGGCAAATTCAATGCTGCAAAGTGATTAAAATGGATTGATTTCAACCTCACAAACACAAGCATGCTTATGCACCTCTTAGCAGAGATAAAGCTAGTGTACCTTCCTGAGCGTGAGTGCATTCTGAGGTTTATTTTATTGAAAGGTTGGCTCAAGGCTGATATCCAAACTGTACCTGAATGTGTATATTCAAGATGTTGAGAAATTTGCTCTCTTTAATGCAAACCTTCAGAAAGGATTCCTCAACAGCCCTTAAGAGATTAGTTTTTACACATAACCTCAAGTTCACTTTCAGATGACAAAATTAATTGGAAAACAATTATCACTGGGATGACTTAACGTTATGTCTTTAATTCATAAAAATACTTGACAAGGATGAGATATGGCTGGTAAGATTCAGTCTCTGTAATGCAGCAATGCTCATCAACATTCAAAAGGGATTTCTCAGTGGTTCTCGAGAGTTCACGTGAATTTCCACTAAATTTAACTTCACCAGCTGAGAACTATGAATTAGTCAGAAACCACTTTTACTGGAACATTTTGTTTCATTTTAAAATTTCCAATTGTGAACAAAATAAATACTGAAACATAGAAGATAAGTCAAACCAAACTAGACTGTCTGTACGTTAATTCAGAAAACAGCATTATTTTTTTCCATTTCACCATTAGCTGATAAGATTAATCAGAAACCCATTATCACTGGGACTTAACTTTGTCTTTAAATCATAAACTTTCTTACATAGACATGGATGAGATACAAACAATGTAGGTAAGTCTACAAATACTTGAATTTCTGAAATTCAGTCACTGTAATGCAGCAGTGCTCTTCAGCCTTCAGAAGGGATACTTCGCCAGTCCACATGAAGCCTTAAAAGTAAGTCAGACTCATCTGATAATAAATTTTAATTTACAAGAGTTCCATGGTCATTTTGAAGTTTTCATTGATGGACTTACAAAATGTTCCATTTAAAAGTGTTTATCTGATAATTTGTTTCATTAAATTCTCTGATTTGAACATGGTCAAGATTCAAACAGCAGAAGGCAACTCCAATCATACTCGGCTGTCTACTTCATGATAATAAATCAATTTCAATAACACGGCAATGTTCTCTCAACCTTCAGAAAAAGTCCAGAAGGAATTCTTCAACAGCCCTCGAGAGATGACAATTTCCATGGATTCTTTCAAGTTCACCAGCAGCTGAGAAATTGGAATTAATCAGACAAGCATTATTAATTAAATGACTGATGTTTGCAATTCATGCAATTCTCTAACATGTTCCAGATCTGAACATACTCTAGCAAAGACTGCTGTACTCTTGATGTTCTCAAAGCCTTCCTCTCCCATTCTACCATCCCTTCCTCTCGGCAACACTTGTAAAAGCGTTCAGTAGGGATTTCCCAATGGCACATGCCTCTTGAGAGATTACATTTCCCATGGATCCTCTGGTGCTAAATCAAGTTCACCAGCAGCTGAGAAGTTGAGAGAACAATCGCTGTGAAGACAATCATTTTCATCTTTACACTTCTCAATGTGACCATTTTGCTGTAGGCCTTTCAAAAGCGAGAGAATTTATAGAGCTCGAGTGAGCCAGTTCAAGATTTTTTGTTTTATTTGATAGCATCTGATGGGTTGACGAAGTCCGAACAAGTGCATGAATGAACTTCAACCAGAACTCCATCAATCCTTGGTCCACTCCAGTGTGACTCAGAATCAATGGGAAAACCATTTTTATTGTGTTGCCTTGACATTTATATCACCGATTCATGCTTTCCTGACATGGGTGGATGAATAGGTTTTGACATTGACAGAATGATAATAGCCCAAACTTTCAGAGCAAAAGGTTTCAATGGTAAATCAAGTGTTTGCATTCTGTGAGCTCTTTCTTTCTGACCGCGTCCGCAGGAAGTCCTTGAGACCTTGTGATGGAGTTGGTTTGAGATGTGTTTATTTGTGAACTTCTTAACCTTTGCTCTTATAAAACAACACTCTCACCACCACGGGTAGATCTCTCACTTTCTGGGCAAAGGGGGTGTCCTGCTGGGCCGGCGCTGACGCTGGAGTGCTTTTGTAAGGGTAAGGCAAGCTAGGTCATACCCTTGATCCTCAAAACTGTGGAGCCTGTGGGGAAGCTCTTGCTAATGGCTTCAACTCATGTGACAAGAAGGAAAACGACCCTTAACTCTTATCAAGGTCCAAAAAGCTAGTCTAGAAGAGGTGACAACTAAACTCGGCTGCAGAATAAAGGTCCATTAACATTAAGGACAATAACTAAAGTTATTAAACAATCAAAACACCGTTCTAAAAAACATTCTACCACAACTATTATGATAATGATGACCTTATAAAAATCGAATCAATCTGCATCACTTTCAGAACATTTTTTTAATTGTTTATAAAACATTTACAGCCAATCAGAATTAGAGCTGTTAAGTTATAAATTAAATACAATTTATGGAAATTAAAAACAGAAGAGCACAAAAGCACAGCGGAGGGCAGCGCTAATTGACAGGTTGTCGCAAGGCGGAGCTAACTGCAGTAACAGAACATTATTAATGTAAACGAAAATAATTGTCTTCTTTGTGTAAAGGGGCCTTTAAAGTAGGCGTTTCACAATCCCAGAGTTCACTTGGAACCAAGGTGCTATCGACACATGAAGAGCGCATTATAATTAATCAGCATTGATAGTTAAGACCATAACGAATATCCAGGCAAGAAAGATGGAGCAACCATTATGGCACGATGAATTGCATTCCGTTTGTGTGTACATGTGTGAAATATTAGACGGTAGTAGGCTGTTAATCTCATGATTTTCTCACATCCTTTATGCGTGGTATGCTCTAGCAGTCTCTCACCTACCGTCAACAAATGAATTCTAATAATCCTTTGAAGACTCTGCGTCTCAGTGAGGGTTCTTGTTGGAACGGGGGAGAGGCATTAGTGTGAGATGAACAAGATAATAGGGGTGGAGGGAGGGAGGGAAGGGAACTGTGTGAAAGAGAGTGCTGGGCGCTAGCGGTTTCCCGTGTTATTTGCCCTCTGATAAGCCTCGCGGTGCACAGCAACCAAGACTTTTTTTCCCTCTCCTTTCCATTCTCTTTTGACTTTCTTCTCCTGTTCCCATCTCTTTCTATTACTCCTTTACTATCTCCCTTTCAAGTAGTAAAGCAGCACTTTTCTGAGAATGTTCAATCAGAAAGAGGTGAGAAAGCAGGTGATGGTTTGGAAGACAAGGTTTTGGGTTTAGTACATGGAGTGAGTCTATTAAAGCGAGTGATTGCAATCGTCTGTGAGAATATAGCCTTCTTGAGTTTAGACTGAAATATTTCCCTCTTTTGTTCCTGTGTCGAAAAATATCAATGTGTACGCAGATGAGGAGTATTTTCACTGATGGAAGATTTCTGTGGCCATTTGCGAACCAAGCGGGCACACAACATCGTATTAATATTTGATTACATTTTGGCTGCGACAGTGAGTGACCAAAATACAATGTCAATGTCAATTCAACATCTGATGTCAATGTTAATATCAACATAACCTGATGTTGATATTTGTTGTTTGATGTTTATTTACTAAATATCTTCATGGGACGTGATCTTTACCTAATATCCTAATGATTTTTGGCATAAATGAATATATCAATGTGACTGGTTTTGTGGCCCAGGGTCATAAATATTACATTATTATTATACATTTTTAAAATGCCATAGTATAAGCGTGTTCTGGGTTCAATTTTGCATCAGTTAATGTTATTTTGAAGGAAAAACAGTTTGGCGTCATATTCTATAGAGCAAAATATAGTCATGTCTTGAAGCCAATCTTTTATTTGCAGAGCACTTTTATGTTTTTACCAACCTGATCTCACGGCAATTCGTACATATTTTACGAGGTGGCTAATTCGTACGAATTTGTACGACCTCAC
>JAUMHR010000090.1:5096494-5119967 GCA_032361145.1 Enteromius fasciolatus
CAGTTCCTGTGCAAGGTCAGGGAGGATGAGGAGCAGGTCCTGCAGGTAGCCCCTTATTGGCCCAGGTCACCAGGACCTGGTTCCCCGAACTCATCCTCCTTGTGACAGCCCCTCCTTGGCCGATTCCTCTGAGGAAGGATCTACTGACTCAGAGACCGGGCACTCTGTGGCACCTGTGCCCAGACTTGTAGAAGCTCCACATCTGGCCCCTGGACGGGACGTGGAGGTTCTAAATGACCTACCTCAAGGGGTAGTTGGCACGATTTCTTCTGTGAGAGCGCCTTCTACAAGAGCTGCCTATGCGTTGAAATGGAACCTGTTCGTCGAGTGGTGTTCCTCTCAATTAGAGGACCCCTGAAGATGCCCAATTAGAGTTGTGCTTATCTTTTTGCAGCAAGGGTTGGAGCGAAGGCTGTCTCCCTCCACCCTTAAAGTCTATGTGGCTGCTATCGCTGCAATCCACGATCTTGTCAAGGGCAGGTCCATGGGTAAGCACGACCTGGTCACCAGGTTCCTCAGGGGGGCCAAACGTTTAAATCCTCCTTGGCCCCTACTGTACCCTCTTGGCACCTTTCCCAAGTGAAGGTCCCTTTGACATTTGAAAGTTTCTCTCAATGAAAACTCTTCTCCTGCTGGCATTGGCCTCCATCAAGAGGGTAGGGGACCTGCAGCCGTTTTCGGTTGACCATTCGTGCCTAGAGTTCGGGCCCGAGGATTCCCAGGTAACACTGAGGCCACAGCCCGGCTACGTGCCCAAGGTTCCTACCACTCCCTTCAGAGGACCTCAGACCAGCTCTTTGTCTGTTTTGGTGGACGGCAGAAGGGAAATGCCATCTCCAAGCAGAGGATGGCCCACTGGATAGTGGATGCTGTCACCCTGGCTTATCAGGCACAGGATGTGCCCTGTCCCCTCAGTGTACAAGAAGTATAGCTTCGTCCTGGGCGTTGGCACGTGGCGCCTCGCTGGCAGACATCTGCAGAGCTGCGGGTTGGGCGACTTCTAACACGTTCGCTAGGTTTTATAGCCTTCGTGTTGAACCGGTATCCTCCCGAGTTCTCACCTCAAACAGAGCTGAAGAGCCAGAGTAGGACCTGTTCGGTCTGCTTTGCAACGATATTCTCCAGAGTGTCCTTTCAGTAGACCCTGTTGAGTTCCTCCGTTCCCCTCGACTGTCGGATATTGCGGAGCATCTGGCACCAGGCTCTCGATGTGATGAATCCCTTGAGAACGGCTAGAGGGCTGGGATCTGTGAGTATACCTTTATGAATTACTCATGTGTATTCATGGTAAAAAAAAAAAAAACGTGTTCCCCAGCAGTATTGCTCCATGAGGGTTCGATCACCTTCAATATTCCATATGCATTGAAATCTCATGACATTCTTTCTGTCTTAGGACCTCCTATGGGAAGGCAGACCAGTGGTCCAGGTACTTAGGTAGTGCAAGTTCTGGTATCCTGTGGTTGAGTCCCAGCCTAGAGACCAAACACTGGGGTTTTGGGAGACTCCCACATGACACTGGAAGGGACAGCTTCATGGCGTTTTCCATAGGGACATCCACGTCCCGTCGCCATGGGGCTGTACCGCCACTAGGGGGCCGTGTACACCGGCTTGGCTCCTCAGCCATTTAACTAACAGCTAAAAAAATAAAACTATTTAAGTTACTATATTAATAGATTATTAAAAGAAAACAAATAATGTCAAAAAATGTTGTAATTAATTAATATTTATTTTTTCAAAGCTTTAAAAGTAATATTAAATATTAAAATGAACTAATAAATAACTAATAAATAAATTGCAGTATTTTTTATGTTTTTAAAGAATTCTCTTCTGGTCGCCAAGCTAAAAATACAGCAAAATCATTAATATTTGAAATATTTTTGATACTTAAAAATAACTGCTTTCTATTTGAATGTATTTTCAAATGTAATTTTTTTTCTGTGATCCAAGCTTAATTTTTAGCATCATTAGTGTTATGTTCATGAGTACTGATGCTAAAAATCAGCTTTGAAACCACAGGAATAAATTAGATATTAAATATACATTTACAAATTTTACAGTTTTTGCTGTCATTTTGATCATATAATAGGCTTAGTAAGCAGAAGAAAATAAAAATAAATAACAATAAAACATTAAAAACTTTTGACTGGTGTTGAATATAAAAGAACATATTTAGATATTACAAAACATTTTTTGCACAAATTTTAAAGAAATTAAATAATGTTGTTGTTTTTTTTGTATTTTTTAAAGCTTTCACTTGGTAATGTGCTTAATACTCATTCAAAAATATATTTTATGGTATTTTATGAGTTTATGAGTATTATAAATAATTAAAATAAATAAACAAAGTAAGACAAAATGGGAAAATAATGTAAAAACAAAAAGTGCAACTGGATAGTTCTCGTTAAACATCAATAGATTAATCACCCGCAGGATTGCTGAAGCATGTGGGCGAGTGTGTGGGCGAGCGAGAGAGAGAGACTGTGTATAGTGAAAGTGACTTGTACCTTTTTTTTACCTTATGCAAATTTCTAGTAACCCATGGTGTGAAAATAAGCCAATCAAAGCAGCAGGAAGCAGATTGAATAAAAATCCTCATTGGTGAATGAGGTAGTACTCTGTCACAGAAGTTTGGCAGGCCTAAGCAAGTGTCACAGGTACACAACGCAACCTCTTCATTACACTCTTATCTTCTCTCCCATACAGACGCTGACAACTTTAGAAAGAGAAGAAAGAGACATTTAACTCAAAAGCAGCCTGCCTGGATCACATTCAACAACACTGGTGAGACACTTTAATTCTGTTTGATTCTCTACAGGAAAGGTTTCATTCACTCATGCGCTTCAATGACGATCCCAGACGATGATGCAAAACTATTTTAATCTAACAAGTGAAACAAAAGAATTGTAATGTAACTAAAATTCCCAAAATAATGTGCCTATTTTGTCCTTATTTTTATTTCGGGGAACTTTTTTTTTTCAGCATTTGTTTAAATATGTTATACTTTCACTTTTATACATGCAGTATTCTTTAAAGTCAAACAGGCTACTTATTTATATATATATATATATATATACATATATATAAATGCACATTAAACCAGTTCTAAAAATCTAACTATTTTTAAACTTAAAAAAATATTAATGAATTAAAGAATGCAAAAAAAAGTGTACTTTTCAAATCAAAAATTTTACAAAAACAGGTTTTTAGGTATAAAATATAAAACAATATATATATAATATATTTCCAAAAACAGGTTTATTTCCAAAGAAGAAAAAAAAATAACAATCTTGTTATCATATTTTATTATGTTTTATTGTAATAGCTGTATTTCATTTAAAAAAAACTTATTCTTCATATATCGTTATGCATTTTGTGGTCATCACAACTAAGTGGACTTGATTTGAACATCTTCTAAGACTAGTTAATAAACAGTTGCTAGAATTGCTTTTAAAAAAAACGCTGAAGTTACTTTTATGAAAAGCATCATTTGTTTGTAAATGCCTCTTAGTGTGATTATTTTTTGTGATGCTATGACATTTATACATTTGGAAGTGTCTAAATATTCTTTGAGACCCCTAAACATAACTTGTAAATGGCCCCCTATTGCTCCGTAACTGATAGGTGAAGGAAGTCGACAACCTGTAGCCCAGGTTAATGGGTCAGTTACTGTAAGGAATGTGATGAACACCAAAATATGTGTTTATAGTTTTCTTTCCTCATACATTACAGTAGACATCACCATAGTAACACACCAGTCCGGGATTAAATGAATCAGATGGGTTTCATAATGCTGGAAAGTATCTGGCAACCTGCTTTTCCAGTTAAAAGAAACAAAGAGCGATTCATTAGTCATTTGATTCATGAATAATCTGTCCACTGAAACAAAAAGAGGAGATTCATATCATTATTCTAGACAAATGACGATTGTAATTACACACAAAGTTCCACCTTAAAGACGCAAATTAATTCATTTTAGTAATTACTTTTTAAATTTAAGTTTACAGACAACTTAGCATTTTTTAGCATTCATATATTCTTAAAATATTTTTATAATTATTAATAAATAAAAATATCAGCTCACAAACAGAAATATTTAAGTAAACTCAAGATGTTAATTTCACTAAAGGCCACTAATCCAAATAACTTTTTAAAATAGAGGAAAGGCTAAAACTCAATGTTCCAAACCTTGTGTTGAACGCGTTTCTTAAGACGAAACAAACGCTAACTTTTTAATTTCCTTTATTTACTCTTGGTGTGAACATTATCTATTGTTAGCATAGCTCCCCCCAGTTTTACACACATTCCATAAAATGTTCTGCTAGGTCATCTTCGGATCAATAAAAAAGACAAATATAGGTCAGATTTCAAGTAGGAAGCTTGTTAGTGGAACAGATAACACAGTAAGTCCTTCTCATACAGCGTTATGCACTAATGGATAAGAGAACTTTCCACAGTTGACTAAAAAACCAAACTAAACAGTAGTTCCAAGGAATGTCAATAAACTCAGTTCAAGTAAATAATGTCATTACAACTAACAATCTGCTCTCAAAGTTTTATCACATGTTTATATATCCTGTTGTTGTTTCTTTTCATAATATCATATGCAATAATATGAAGCCTCAAAACAACATACGTACAACCTTAGCAAAAACTGATGATATGATTTGTGAAGGTCCAGTAATGCAACATAGTTGATAAAAATCTAGCTTCATGCAAATGAGCAGCATCCTGATGGGACAAGTCACAGGAATACCCTGGAGACTACATGACCCATGTCATGTGAGGTACTGCAGTTGAGTACAGACTATTATGTTAACTTAAAGGTTACATTACTTTTTGCGGATAGAATAAAATACCTTATAATCTTATTTTTAACAAGCTATGCATCTCATTTGAGCACAAAAACAACTATTTTGGAACGTTCAACATAAGCAGCAACCACAAAAATGGCATTTTAGCACGTTGCTACTCAAGCACGAATAAAATGCTGCATTAAATACTTTTGAATATTAAAAGTGTGTAAAATAACCATTTGGCTTGTGCTAAAACATCTACCTTCTTGGATTTTTCATTGACGTTATGAGGTGTTATAGGAGGCTGTTTAATACCTTTTACAACAGAGTCTGTCATGCCTTGAAACTAGATTTTTAAATGATCAGGTAGCAACATTATTTTTTTAAAGTTCAGCAGACAAACATTTCAGGATACTTTGGGATTGGAATTCACAGTGTTAGATGATTTTAATAAGTGTTTTGTTTAATGCTGATCATATGATCGTATAATACAAGCTATGACTGCACCATTGATATAACTGTTCAACTGAAGGACAGGTGAACCTTTTATGTATGCAAAGCAGTTAGACACACTAACACATTCCTGTGCAAATGTGTCTGCATGTGTGGTTGAGCATGGCACGAAGAACACCTACGCAAAATTCACCCCCTCCCTTTACCTTTCTGAACATACAAGACCTTTGTTTTCTCTCGCTGATCATAACTGAAAACTGGTATAACGTCTACACTTAATTAAATGTGCATTTTGGGCGCAAGATGTATGTTTACTATTACAAGAATGTTACTCTTCCGTGCAACAAGTTTTATAAACATCATGATAATACAGAGTTTGATGGTGCAATGTATTTTTTTGGGCTAAATGTTGTTGGGTCAAATCCCACAAGGGACAAGCTATAAGGCATCTGTATGTTTTGCCCAAGTTGGGCTTGTGACTGTCCCATTGACTGCCAGTTTGGGTATTTCATCTGTCCTTGTGACACTGGCTCAGTTGATCAAGTAAACAATGTTTGCCAACAGCTTTTTTATGCCTGGGACATGCCGTAAATCTGATATATGCAAGCATTAAACAGATTAAATATTCACTTATACCTGTAATCTCCCAGATAAAGGTTAGTTTTAAAGTAACCAAAATTTTAATTTTAACAGTTTGCGAATGACTCACAATTGTATCCTTACGTAGTTACTTGGTGTTTGGTAATAAAAGCCCTGCTTTGCATCAGCAACACCGACTCAACGACAATTTATTGGGTCAAATCCCACAAGGGACAAGCTATAAGGCATCTGTATGTTTTGCCCAAGTTAGGCTTTTCTAGTGCATTGTATGAAATAAACTTTCCATTTCTTTCAATAGAACTGGATCATGGTCCTTCAAGCCAGTGGTGTCATGAGTATCCCAGCTACAATGAGTGTTGATAACCAGCTACCTGCTTCTTGGACAACCCACTACAACTGCACTGATGGTAAAGTTTCTTCTCGGTTAGATTTCTTATCTGAAACACTAAGTCTAAGAAGGTTCACCATCCAGTACAATTCCAGTACAGATTTTAGGTTGTAGGTTTTGTTTATTATCTAATCGGCAGAGACTTTTGTGGCAGTTTAATCATTTACTCTAGCAGTCACTGTTGGTGTTACTAGGTTATCAGTTACATGCACTGGGGACCATGCGCAGATAGTGAAAGTGATTCACACGTCTATAGAAACCATGTGCAGTACTTTTATTTACACTTTTTGCATAGTGTAACTAAATGCTAAGACTAGTTCAGCAGCATATATTTTGTATTGGATATTGCTCCCCGTGCTGGTGTGGTGGAGTGATCTACATATCAGAGGTCTTCAAACCTGCTTGGAGATCAAGTGTCCTGCAGAGTTTAGTACCGACCTTGAACCGGTTAATCAAGGTCTTCAATGCTTGAAAATCAGTTTTTTGAAACAGGTTATGAATAAACTTTGCAGGACGATGGGTTTCCAGAAACACGGTTGAAGACTTTTGCTCCAAGTAATACAAACATGACTTCCTTAAAGGGATACTCCACCTCAAAATGAAAATTTTGTTATTAATAACTTACCCCCATGTCTTTCCAAACCCGTAAAAGCTTAGTTCATCTTCAGATCACAATTTAAGATATTTAGGATGAAAATCGGGAGTCTTGTGACTGTCCCATTGACTGCCAAAGTATCTTTCCACTGCATACGGTGATTGCATACCACGGATGCTGTTCAAAATGGTGCTACAGTGACATTACGGTGCCGGATCTTTTAATAAAGTTGTTTTGTTTTTTTTTGTTGAAAGATGAAAGATGGAGCAACATTATAAGCTAATTGTTATGAATCAGACTAAAGGAATGCAATAGTTTTGAACACTGGCTGGTTATGAACTTGCTCAAATATTGATTTTGGATCATTTTTAACCCCCAAAAAGTTACAGACTGCAGTTTTAATCATTGATTCACCGGCAAACTTTGTCAAAACACTATGAGGAGTGCATTTCCAAAAAGCAACTATGCAACATTTCTTCGCAAACCTTACATCAGTTTGGGTATTTCATCTGTCCTTGTGACACTGGCTCAGTTGATCAAGTAAACAATGTTTGCCAACAGCTTTTCTATGCCTAAGTCATGCCATAAATCTGATATATGCAACCATTAAACAGATTAAATATTCACTTATACCTGTAATCTCCCAGATGAAGGTTAGTTTTAAAGTAACCAAAATTTTAATTTTAACAGTTTGCGAATGACTCACAATTGTATCCTTTTGTAGTTACTTGGTGTTTCGTAATAAAAGCCCTGCTTTGCATCAACAACACTGACTCAACGACAAACAAGTAATTTGTTAGAAGGCAACTGATGACACCTGTATTCGTAGAAACTAATTAATCATTTGATTGTTAATTATAAATATAATAATATATTATGTGTCAGGAAGTCGTTCATGCAATGGTATCATGAACCTACTAAACAGCTACTTCAATTAGGATACTGTATTCAAAAATGAAATATTTATCAATCATTGGACACCTATTTGGAAGCTGAAAACAAACATTTTAGCATTTCAGCAATTATTAAATGATCAATATGTTTTGATTTTAAATGATGTAATCATAAAATAGCAACAGAACTTGTCAGGGAGTATTCACCTTTAACTTTAACCACTGAATCTATTGAGAGCCATAGAGGTATAGAGGACATATTCATTGTGCAGTAACAAGTCAGGGCAAACTAGGCACAAATCAAAGGCTGCATATTCATGATGATGTTACAAAGTATTTGACCATATTTTAAAACTACAATGTATTTTGATATAAAATATGAAGCCATTTTCATCAACCCTATTGAAACACATAATACTGCCCATCCCTGCTTGAAACCATATTTAGCTAACAATGCTTTTTGGAAACACACCCCAGCTTGTAACAGTTTCCCTTCGCTCTGCTCCAGTTAGAATTTGTATCTACTGTCCTTAGATAAACCAGCAAGACTTTCTTTTGGTCAACCAACTTCACTAAAAACACAAAACTTGACTAGAACCAACCTAACATAAACCAGGTTCCAGTAGGGACTAAACTCTTTTTTGAAAACTCATCTTATCCGCAGTGACTTCCAGTTACATGAGCCGGCTCTGGTCTCAGGATCTTCACCCACAAAACTGGAGCAAGTACCAGGTCTGGGAATGGCTCCAGCAGACGCTGGACATGCACCAAATCGATGCCACCAGCATTCCCTTCCAGAACTTTGACCTTGACGGGAGGCAGCTGTGCAACATGAGCTTCCAAGACTTCACCCGGGCGGCCGGATCCGTAGGTTCCATTCTTTTCCAGAGCCTGACAGACCTGAAGTGGAACGGTAAGAAATACTAGGGATTGAATTTCTGTTGAAAAAAAAATGCATATGCTGGTTAGGTATGTTTGAAGCATGGCAACTAGTTTGGGCTGGTTCAAACTGGTCCTGAGGTTGGTTATGAGCTGGTCCTAAGCAGGAGCTAGTTGGTCAACCAGCTAAGGACCAGCACATGGCCAACTAAGGACCAGCTTAAACCAGCTCAAACCAGTTGCCATGCTTTAAAACGTATTAGCATGTGTTTTCAACAGGGTACCCTTCCAACCCTGAACATGATGGTAATGTGATCTTGCCATGTTCCTAGATCAATAATCTTGTTGGTCTTGGAACAACATTGTTGTAAACCAGTTATAAGATTGTTACGGTTGGGTTTAAGAGTTGACATTGAGTTATGATATAGCATGTAGGAATTCAGCAGTGCATTTCTTACGCTTTTCTTTCTAAATAAGTAATTGCCATGAAAAATTGTCCCCTTAGATATTCCAATGAAAATGTTTTTAGAGTAATAAATGATTAAATGTATATGATATAATGACTCAGGAGGTGTTGCTAACAAGAGTTTCATAAACAGACAGTGCTAAAAGTTTGATACACGTTCCATTACAGTGTTTAACTAAACCTAATAAAATCCAGAAAACGTAAACAGGTGACATGTGAGAACTGTAGTTAAGAACTACAGAACAAGTTAAGAGAACAAGTTAAACTGGTTTAAAACAACATGAGGGGGGAGTGAATTGGAAATTTGATTGTAGTCTTTGCAAAACATGTACTCTGCCTTCATTTTTCTTATTTTGTCTTTTCTTATTTAATGTCTCGCAGGTCAGTATGGTCAAACAGATATGTTTACACCAGGAGACATTAAAACAGAAATAGAGAGTAAGTAGGCCTATCCACACACCAAATAAAACCAAAGAGCTTTCGGTTTCGTTTCAACACTTCTAGCATAAGTACACACAATATCAGTGACTTAACATATGCTGCTGAAAACCCAAGTTTACAGGTTCTCTTGATATAATTATAGACTGTTCACATCACATTTTTTGTAACCGAGTGCATTATTTTCCTCAGCAGACTTCCCTTGTTCAGTTCTCCCCTTCAAGGAAGAAGCCAACTTTTACAACACTTCAGGTACCTGTGAAATTACTCAATGATTTCTATTCTTTTTGGTATTATTATTTGTTAACCTATTTCCTGTTAAAATTTGATTATTATTTATTTAACCTGATGGTTTCACAATATCGTGTCATATGTTCTCTTTCCTCAGAACTGTTTGATATCAAAAACTCATTCCAGCCCAACACCATATTATCCTCACCAGCTCCTTCAAGCCCAGGTAAACGCTCTTAATTTGAATAATCCTAAATCTAGTGCTAAATCTGCTTGCTTCCTTAAATATAAAAAGCACTATGCCAGTATGCCATAGTGATTGTGTTTGAGGGTAATACCGTGACAAATGTCCAAAAACATTGGTAATGTTTAAGATTATCGCATTTTATATCACAAGTACCCAGGGAATGCATTAACTGATTCAATTCTTTGAATAAATTGTATCATAAACATACATGCATAAATATATCTGTTTTCACATGCTTGCAAAGAAATATTTTTATAGACAAATATATATAATACAATGCCGTTTGCCCCGGGTTCTTCCTTATATTCTCTGTTGCGTAACTAAAAGGATTTGTTTGCTGCAGGCCAATTAGATAGCCAAAGTGATAGCCCAAAAATGAAAATCCTGCCATCATTTACTCATCCTCAAGTAGTTCCAACGTGCCGAACACAAAGAAAGATATTTTGAAGAAAGTTTGAAACCATGATGTTTTGGGTCACCGTTGTTTAGTAGGAAAAAATACTATTGAAGTCAATGGTGACCAAAACAGTCTGGTTACAAATGTTCCTCAAAATATCTTTCTTTGTGTTCGGCAGAACAAAGAAATACATACAGATTTGGAACTACTGAATAAATGATGGCAGAATTTTCATTTTTTTGGTCAGCTATTCCTTTAGGGTAGTCTTTATGCCTCACCTTCAAAAGCCAGTTGAAGTTATTTTTCACAAGATTTCCATGATCCATAAAGAAGCATAAGCTGTCCCTTTAATAACACTGGTTTCATTTAAATTTTCTAATTTCAGATCCCAAGCGATCACAAGTCAAAAGACACAGTGAGTTGAAATTTTTCACATCATACTTCCCAAAAGGTTTTTTTTTTTCTGTTATTGTGTCCTGATCTACACCCGGCTAGAACATGACAGGAGCACATACTGAAACCTCTGGCACGTGGATGAAGCTGCTTTAGATTCCTTTCTCTTCTAGCAACGCTCACACAGTCTCATATTTCCACAGACCCTCGAGGGACGCACCTGTGGGAGTTCATCCGAGACATTCTCCTGAACCCCGAGCGCAACCCCGGCCTGATCAAATGGGAGGATCGCTCCGAGGGGGTTTTCCGCTTCCTTAAGTCGGAAGCTGTGGCTCAGCTTTGGGGCAAGAAGAAAAATAACAGCAGTATGACCTACGAGAAACTCAGTCGAGCGATGAGGTAACATCTTATCTGGAGTTCTGCAAGTTTTTAAAGGACTTTGACCAGTTTTCTGAGCTTCTCAAATGTTTCTTTCTCTCCAAAGGTATTATTACAAACGCGAGATCCTGGAACGGGTAGACGGACGAAGACTTGTCTATAAGTTTGGCCGAAATGCTCGAGGCTGGAGAGAGTCTGAGAAGTGAAGGACTTCACGTGTAGCTTCAAAGTGAAACTTGTATTTATAAAATTATAGCCATTTGAGTTGTTTTTTGAAGTACTTGTCTGTCAACTTGTTATTTGATTCTATTTTTAGATGCTCTTTACATTGTTTACATTACAAATGTACCACTATTTTATATGCATTTGACTCTAAAGGCATACATGTTTTTGTATCAACTGTGAAAAGCTGGTTAACTGGCTTTTGGAAATGAGAAACCAGCACCAGTTTTGCTTTTAAATGGCTTCATTTGTCTTGAATGCTGGGGCTTGTTCATAAAGTAGAATGAACTCACTTTAGACTTACCCTGGTAAAACATCAAAGGTGTTGGAATGAAGGACTAATATGTATAAAAAACAAAAGCACTAGGTTGTGGTCTTTATTAATGTGGCTGATGTACATCATGAACCACAATAAGCCACAATGTAAAGTTTTATCAATGCTTGTTTATAAGTTGTGCATTTTATAATTAAAGTTATTAAAAAAAAAACAAATAAAAGAGATTTTAAACACTAAATTAAGGTTTTTTTATTTATTGTGGCAAACACAGAACCTTTAATAACCATTTTGTATTTATTTTGTTTATTTTCTACTAATCAAATTGAAATTGTGCTAAATTTAGACAAGATTTCAACTAAAAAAATTAGCCCACAGATGGATTTTGCATTTCCTATTTCCTTAAATATGTAATATGATAAATATGTTAAATCATTATACAACAGTGTATATATATATATATATATATATATATATGAATATAAGTATTTAATATATTCATATTTTATTATTTTTATTAATATTGAAAATAAAATATTAAATATAATAACATAATAAATAGCCTTAATATTACATTTATTTCTTTATTTTTAATGAAAATTCACTCACATTTATGAACATTCCTTATATTATATTATAGTTGCAGATTTCATGTCATAATTATTCACATTTTAACATTTCATTTGGGAGACACCTGGGAATCGAAGAAAGAATATAATTACTTTTAAAAGTTGCATTCACTTCAACATCTGTGAGACCGAGCTGAGTACAGGGCACTAAAAAGACCTGTCTTTGACTTAAGATGAAGTTGAACCTGACTGAACCAGTGGCCAATAAAATCTCATCCCTTCACACACAGGGACACTGCTGGACGTCAAGCTAGTCTTTTATTTTCCTTTTTGTTGCTCGGATGGCAATGATAGCTAATGATTTGCAGCAGCTGCGGCCAAAGATGTTGTCAGTGTTGAGTTATGTTAGATAAGACGAAATGCCAGCGAGTTAATTGTTCCACCGTGCGTGTCACGGCCACAGTGCTGCCACCTCCGGACAATAGATAAACGGCTCCCTGCTGCTCCGCGAGATAAGAGCCGCTGACACTCTCTGGCCTCTCTCTTTGTCTATCTTTCATAGGCAAATCCCTCTCTCAGCTTCCAACTCTGTGCAATCACTTTCTGGAGTATTATGCTTCTTTTCATAAACGTGATTTCACAGGGATTTATTTAGATTTTTTTCAAATCCTTATCTTTATCCGCACCCACAAAATTTGCCACTGCTTGGTTGTGCTATCTCTCCATTCCCTATCTGTGACTAAAGAAAGCGGGCTCCTATCACGGAAGAGGACCTTTAAAACAAAACCCAGCAGCTGCAAATATGGGAATAACTGAAGCGTTGATGCTGGAGTGAGCGGTGCTTGTCAACAAGTTCATTATGTGTAGAGATAAAGTTCCAGTAACTGTGAATCCCACACCTTCGACTGAGGTATTTTGTCACTAATCTAGTACCATTGTTTTCAATCCAGAGAGTCCTGGGGTCTGAGAAGGAACGGCAGGGGCTCAGTGGAAACTGTAAATTAAATATTTTCTTTTAAATAAGATATAGTTTTGTATTACTGAAATGCCAATGTAGTTGATTTTGATATATTTAAATATTAAACGTTTTCATTTTAATCTTTTTGAAAAGTTTTAATCTTTATTTGGTAACACCGTATTTTATGGTGCCATTGTTACACATGTTACTTGTACTTATATAATAATAACAATAATTACATGCAACAACCCTAAACCCAACCAGTAACTTAAATATATAATTACACTGAACCAAGAACACCTTAAAATAAAGTTATCAACTTATATAGGCATATATATATATATATATATATATATATATATATATTTCCAATTACTATAATTTCAAATGCCGATTATTAATTTAATAATTTTTTATGTTTAAGTTTTTAGTTTTTGTTATCTGTAATAATTCTATATGAAAAAAGTAGTTTTTTATCAGTTATAATATAATCATTATATAATAATGTCAAATTAAAAATATACTATTGTTCATTTGTGTTCACTCATAATGTATTACTTTCATCCTCAAAAAAATCATTAATTAAATGTATTAAATATGAATCATTTAAATTAAGTATTAAAATAATCTATAACCTTAATAGAAAGATCTGTTTTTATCAAATGTGTCAGTGTGAGCAAGTTTATAAATATTGAATAGACAATTGGGAAACAAACAACTATTTTAGAGTAGCTGGCTATGTGTATAAAATAAAAAATAAATAAAAAATCTTGTATTCCTTCTTTTTGGGGGGCTATGAAAGGGGCCTTTGTTTCAAAGAACATTTGAGAACCCCTGATGAAATACACATACTGCACATGAAACATAACTTTCCTGCATGAAATCCATGGATCGTGCGCTCAAAGGCCGTGGCATGGAGAGAAGAGAGGCCGAGGTAGACCAAATGAGTACGGTTGGTTTGACAGCGTCTCAACTTTCACATTGTCTGCTGTTAGGCTGAGCAGGAAAAGAGTAAAAATGAAAGACCGCCAGCTGTTCGGTGCATGTCGCAACACACTTTTCAGCCAAGTGACAGGAACAATATGCTAATATATTCAGACTGAGGGCTGAGGGTCGCACCACATACCCGGCATATTTTTGGCCTAAAAAAGTTGCATAAATGATCTAATCTAAGGCTATGCATTAATATACCAACTTTTCAATGCGGTATATTATAATTATAACTACTTTTTTTTCTTGCTTTAAAGATGTTTTAAGGATATTTGTAAAGGAAAGCGAGACAAAATTTGAAATGATTTGTGCAGATCATGCACTTGCACAGCTCATTAATTTTACCCTATAAGGCCTTTATACACCGAATGAGATAGCATTAGCATAGTTTTACATGCTTAAACGACCCAATATCTCAAAACACTACACTGATTATAAACCAATATGAATGTGCCATGTGTTGTACTCAGACGTTTCATTATTTAAAGCACCTTGATCATCAAATGCAGCGTCCAGAACAGGGAAATGATGGCAGATAACCACTCAGGTATAAAGAGAACAGATGGGAGACTATCAGCTGATCTTGGATCAGAGGAGGCTTTGTGCTTGTTCTGGGTAGTCTGGATCCATCTTATCTTTTTGCTTCGCATTCAAAAACTCCTTTGAGGTTTCAAATGAACTGCATTAGTTTGGCTGACGGCAGGGCATATTTTGTGTGTCAGCCATGCTTTGCAGTGTAAAAATGTTTAGTTCACTACATCTTACAATTAGATTGATTATTAAAACGTAGCTTTCGTTATCATTCTTGATGTGAACACCCCTTAATTCAATTCAAAATATTATTCACTGGGACTGAATCAATTAGGTTATATCAAACATCTGGGTTTTTTTTTTACTCACCTTTATGTCCGTGAAATATAAAATGAGATTTATTCAAATTTAACATGCTGTCACGTGATGGTAAGACATGGTGATGATGTAATCGTTTAGAGTTTGATTCGCCAAACTGCGAAAGTCTGTTTCATAAACGTTTTGGACTGATCCAATAGCATTCAACTCACGATAAAACTAGAATCGAGTCACATGAAATTATGACTCTCTAAGCTATATTGCTATCATAAATATAGCGCGTGAATTATACGTGCAAGACACAAGTACATCGGCCAAGTTTCTTTAGGCTATCGTTTTGGAGATAAAGCCATAGGTCAGTGGTTCTCAATTCCAGTCCTGGGGACCCCCTGCTGTGCACATTTTGCATCAACACACCTGAATGAAGTCATCACCTCGAGAGAGATTCATGAACTGAACTAATGATCTGATAATCTCATTCAGGTGTGTTAAATAAAGGACACACGCAAAATGTGCAGAGCAGGGGGTGCCCAGGACTGGAATTGGGAATCACTGATAGGCTACTTTTTTGTCACGGTATACTTTACTTATAAAAAAATGAATCTCACTGAGTTACGAATACTTCGTTTTGCCATAAGATTGGCCAAAAACAGACACGGGCGACCTGGGTAGCCAACGCAGCCCTAAAAACAAGCGGTAAGCATCTGTATTAGTTCTGTAAGATTATTCATGTATTAGGTGTATTATGTCAATATGCTTTTCACCTAGGCTAGTGTACAGTGAAACTATATATGCATACATCCTGCTCACGTGTAACGCTTGTTTCATTCAACTGTTTTTATTGTATTTTTAAATAAATTATCACACACCATGTGACACTTAACTTTGATAAGGTAGAAACTCATCTTTTTTTTTTTTTTTTTGAAGTTGAATTCCTCATGAAAAATAAATAGCTACACACTAAACAGGTGAAACCTGTGCAGAGAAACTTTATTTCCTGTAAAAGTCTCATACCTCTGAGAGGGGTTTCCCCTGCATACTAGATTCAATGGCACTAACCCACCATGCAAATATTAACAGTCATTCTTATTTCCTGGTTTAGAATCTCTGATCAAATCAAGAAGTGTGTTCTACACATAAGCAAAAAAAAGTGACGCTAGAGGTATATTCTCCCATGTATTCAAGGTTTAAAGGCTGATAAAAGTGTAATGTAAATGTTTAACAAGCAATAATGTTATGCAAACTATGTCTTCAATTGGTTGACCGAATGTCGTTCTTAAGCTAGACACCCAAACAGTGTTTGACAGTAACCATAATACACTTTAAAAACCTTTATTAATTGTGAGTCACAGATATTTGAGCCAATCACACAAAGGTTGAATTCACACATTACTGACTTGATATAATAGAACAGACAAACTCCGTCAGCAGTTCCTCTGAGTCATCAGTTAATGGTGCGAATTTGCACCCATTGAGAGATTTTATGGTATACTGTTTAAAATAATATAAGTGAATAAGACTGGCAGTGAATAGAGAAGGAAGACGTGTGAACGTTTCTGTGCAATTAATGTCTGCCAGAATATAATTTATACATTTCAAAGTGCAGTTAATGCTGTTGTTGTTACATAACAGAAAATACAAAGTCCTATACAAATAAAAACCCTTTGATTGTTAGAGGGAACTTCCTCAAGCGACAAAATATGAATGAATCATTTAATCACTCTAAGATGTTGAGCTGTCTTAGTGTAAACAACACTTTAATGTGGAATGGGGAAGTGGTTTGCTATGGGTAAGCCAGATAAATTGGCGTATTTGGATGGAAAAAATGGCCTTAATTCACTTCGATTAGTTTCCTTAACTTACTGGCAATGGTGAGTAAAAAAGTTGTGCCACGAACTATTTTAGAAATCTTATCGGTGGCATTTAGGTCAACAGATCTACACTGACGTTCCGTTCACAACCACTAGAGGTCAGTATATAAACACAATGTCGTCAACAAGAAAAGCGCACAAGAATCATAACAGATAACATATTTTTTTTAGTTGATGTAAATTCTAAATCAAAAAATTGTGATCGAAAAGCGCATGTTGTTTCCATTTATTTGCATAAATGCTTGCATTCAAAGGGAATACATTTTTAATGTATGGCAATTAACCCTACATCACAAATCCATGTAGTTCGTGTGTGTGCTTCTGGTATTAATCACCTTATGGGGACCAATTGTCCCCACAAATATAGGAATACCAGTAATTTTGACCTTGTGGGGACATTTCTTAGGTCCCCATGAGGAAACAAGCTTATAAATCACACAGAGTTACTTTTTTTGAAAATCAAAAAATGCACAAAGTTTCCTGTAAGGGGTAGGTTTAGGTGTAGGGTCAGACAATACCACATGCAGTCTGTACAGTATAAAACCATTACCTCTATGGAATGTCCCCATAAAACATGTAAACTCAACGTGTGTGTGTACGGGTTTATGAGGACACAAATGTGTATAATGACATGGGTATTACGATATGAAGGTGATTTATGAGGACATTTTCAGAGTCCCGTAATTCAAAAGGCTTGAAAAACATACTAAATGGTGTTTTTTTTGGAAAATCTAAAAATGCACACAGTTTCCTATAAGGGCTAGGTTTAGGTGTAGAGTCAATGTAGGGCAATACTACATACAGTTTGTACAGTATAAAAACCATTACGCCTATGGAGAGTCCCCATAAACCAATGTGTGTGTGTGGGATATGTTAATAGGTTAAGGTGTTTTGTAATACTTTTAATTTTAACTGTCCATCATCTATTCAAACTATTCATGTCCTAAAGACAATAGATAAGTTGTTGTGATTTTATGTGCCATTGTTTCAACAAAATACTTCCTTAGCATACAATTGTTTTTAAACATGCAGCTGATATTCAGATGAAACGGCAAACTGTATTTTGTTGTGTCTTGTTACATATAAATGCAATTTTCAGGTTACAATAGTGTACTTAATGTAACCCAAATAGCAGCTGTTTTTTTAGTCTCGTTAAAATCTATAAATCTATTTCATTAACATTTTATTTTTCATACTTTCATACGTATAGCTAATGTAATTATCTCCTGCTATTAAAAATGGTCCACAATGATTCATTGGAGAAAAAAAATAGACAGAACAAAAAAACAGAAAAAAAATTCTTATAATCTTACTGGTACACTGAGGTTAACCAAAACAAAAATAATTTCTTACTAATAAGAATAAGTCAGGAGTTAATCTAAATAAATTCTCTATCTGGACTACATATATCATCATCCTCAGCAGCATGCACCGATTCAAGTCCCGCCTTCTGCAACATGATTGGCTGGTCACGCTCCTGCGCACTGTGATTGGATCGTTAAGACGTCATTCGTACAGCCGCGCCAATCATAACAAACAAAGCGCAGGCCTAAGACTACAAATCCCATGATTCCAAACCTTCTTTAATCACATCATCCAAGAGCTTCTGTGTCGCTCGGGTAAAGCTAGAGGATTGAAGCTGATTTTGTTTACATGATTTTTGGCTCTTCCTGAAAGAAGAAGGGCGGAACAGCGATGAAAATGGACTTAAATGCCATCATAGAGAAGATGGAAACGGGCGATCAGGACGCCGCGCTGACAGCTTTACAGACCTTTAATAAAGAGGTACATATCAGATACACATAAATAAGGACTGTTATAAGGTGATGCATGGGAATATTCTGTGAGGAAGTGACTGTTTTGTGCATATAGAAAATGTTTCTTGTTTAATAACATTATATCCTACGCAGATAAATATATATTTGTAAATATTGCATATTTTAGAGTTTGCTGCATTGTGACATTTGGCTGTTACAACTGTGTAAATGCAATTTAAATTGTCCCCTGTTTAGAACTGAAAAAAATCATCAATGAGCTTCCTACATTATGTTTTCAATTATGCAAGTGCATATTAATTTAACTGGTAAAGTATATAAAATGAGCGCCGTTTGCCTGTATAGGATGGATATTTATAAGAAAGAATATGTTTTTACCTAATATTCTACAAACAGGAAAAGAATAGAATATTGTAATAAAAGAGAAAAATATAATAATTAAATAAAGAATAGTATAACAATGGGTTCATGTTGTCAGTTATCGTGTTGTTACCCTGACATGATATATAGAAAGTCAATACATAATTCTTTACCAAATAATATATCTTGAAATGAAGCTGACATGCTAATAATGTCAACAGTAATGCAGACCTTTACTCCAAAAACATTCATTTTTTAGCAATACATTGTCATAATTATAAGTACTCCTGAATGCACTTCATGTACTGCTATTGTGACTGTCCTTATTTTAGTTGAACCTACAATCCCATTAAAAGGTTAAAAAAACTAAATCAGACAGGCCTTTGAATTCTTAACAAATGATCCACATGAAAAATAGGTTAGTGGGTACATTTTAATCCAGAAGCCATCTTACCAAAAAAGAAAGTCATATGAGTCAAAGAATTTTGCGTGACGTGGGTTGGATTAGGACTCAAGCAACATAAATAGATTTCTTAGGCTGATCCTGATGATTCGTGAGCCTGTATCACAGAGGTACATGTGGTTAAGCGCTCTAATAGTGCTTTAGGACAGATCTGATGTGTCACTGATACATATCAAGAGATTATAATTTAATTTAATTAGCATTACATCATATTCTGATCGATGGATCCTCTGTCGTGAATGGGTGCCGTCAGAATAAGAGTCTTAACAGCTGATAAAAACTTCACAATGATCCAGAAGTACAGTAATCCACGCAACGTCAGTCCATTCATTTATTGAATCTTATGAAGTGAAAAGCTGTGCAAGCAAAAAGAGTCCAAAACTGTTTTTAAAAAGTATGTTGTTGGTTGGAATATGGTTTAAAATTGTCTTAATGGTGACTTTTCTTTTTTTTATTACAAGCTTGCAGCTTTTTGTTTCACAATTACTGATGGACTGGAGTCTTGTGAATTAATTGTGATGTTTTTATCAGCTGTTTGGACTCCTCTTTCTGACGTCACCAAATCTATTCCTACTTTGAAACAAACTCTTCATCTAATGTAATTATTATGGGTGGACCATTCATTAAAGTATCTTTTGAATTCATGCATAAATGCTTGTGCTTGTATTTCACATTGTTGTTTATTCTCTTTTAGAAATCACAGTGTTTTTCTTTTACCCCTGGGGAGGAGGAAGACAGAGAGGTAAGCCTTACTCAACATCATAATGCAAGCAGTCAGCAATTCAACCCTGAACAATGAGTTTTTTAATGCTTTGTCTAGCCTTTCTAGATCCATTACTTTTAGTATTCATAAATATTTGTTAATATTTCAATGCCAAAATCTTCAATTGATTTCCGATAAATATAAGAAGCTAGTGTGCTTATATCAGGTGATGTCATATTTTATAGCCCTGCTATTGTAATGTGTTCTTTATGTGCTTTTTTTGCCTGCATTTTTGGTAGGATGGACATTTGAAAGAGGTATATGAGTAGCTCGGTGTTTTAGATGTAGAATAGCATTAGCAAAGAACCCAAAGCCTATTTCTCATTCCTGATTGGATAATGCTAGATGCAGACTTCCCTGTATATCAAGTAAGTTTTTAGAGTGTAATATGACAGGATCATTCCAAAAAGTTTAAAGAAATACACTTTGGGGTTTTATAAGATGCCACTGTTTTGGGATGGATGAAGAACGTTTCATGGGAATCAATGTGGTTCAGAAACAGGCCATAGATGATATCTTTATCTGTATGCTGTCTCATTTGAATTGCAATATTTTCCCATTTGAGCTCGCTGGTGATGTTGAAACTAGAAGTCGATCGATATGAGCCTTTAAATGGCCAATGCTAAACCAGCAGTTCTCTACTGATGGGTCATGACATGAAATTGGCTCGCAGGAGGAAAGCAGAGAAAAATCAATGTTTAATGCAAACTATAAAATGTTAGTCATAAATTCATCCAAAAATAGAATATAGCTTTTAAAAAACAAACAAAAAGCAAGATATTTTTTGTAGATTTGGCGATTACTATATTTAACTACCATCTTGGTTATTCTTTTATTTTTTTTGTGTTGAATTCTATGGTCATTCTGTTCCCAAACTGCACTTTTGCTGACCGTTTTGCTTTTGCCTCTAATATGAACTGACATGCCGTAGACTTCAATGTTGTTGTTTTTTTACTGTAGTCTCTTATGTAAGGGCTGACTGTTTTGCAACAATCCCTTCTTCAACAATACAAAAATAAATTAATTAAATAAAAAGTACATTAATACAGTACATCACATATCCACATATCCCAAAGGGAGCCTCTTTTTCTGTGTGGAAAAAAAAATAGTGTGTGTGATATTTTGTTGCTATTTAAAGTGCTCCTATTATGGATTTACATGCAGTGTTTATGTATCTTTATTGCCGTGTGATGTCACAGATGTGTTTCAAACTGATCTCGTTTTGTTCGTTTCTTGACTGGGTTATGTAAGGACGTGTCACAGTTGGACTCCAATTTTGGTAACCGTAAATTCTACAGCGAGACAGTGTGAGGTCTTGGCAGTGAGCCAAAGTCAGGGATAATTTGAAGAGTTGTCAGTCATCAGCCCGCGTATGTCTGCTCTAACCATAATGAATGATCCCTCTCAGGAACTCTCAGGTGTCTATTTCTACCACACCCAAAGTGATTCATTAAATTACCTTGGGAAGAGTGGAGAAAAAAAATGGATTTAATGTTGTTATGCTGCTACTCCAGCATAAACAGGTCGCAAGTATGTTTAAAACATGATTTTAAAGTGTTTTTAACCACATTGAATCACATGAAAATGACAGCCATGATATTCAATCAGGAAGCCTGTAACAGTGTTTCTCAGTTGATGGATTTCTTAATAAATATAGGGTCACAATTTTAATGTATTTTTGTAATGCATGTATGTATATGTAGTGTATTTTTAAATATATGTTATATATTTGCATTTTTATGTCTAAATTTATATTTAAAACCTTAAAAATATATAAACTACCCTTCAAAATTCAAGATTTTTTACATTTATTTTAAATAAATTAATTAATACTTTTATTCAGCAAAGATACATTGAATTGACCAAATGTCACAGTAAATAGATTTATAATGTTACAGAAAAATTCTATTAATAAATAAATGCTGCTCTTTTGAACTTTCTATTCATCAAAGAATCCTGAAAAAAAAAAAAAAAAAAATCCAAATAATAAACAAGAATGTTTGCACAAAAATATTAAACGGTACAACTGTTTTAAACATCAATAATACAAAAATATGTTGAGCGTTAAATCAGAATATCAGAGCGATTTACGAAGGTCAGAATGATTTTAGCTTTGCATTCACAGAAATAATTGGTATTTTGCCATTTTTACTGTATTTTGATAATAAATGCACCCTAGGTGTGCAAAAGAAATGTCTTTCAAAATCATTGTACTAATGTAATTTTTTTTTATACTTTTATTTTAAAATTTGAAGGTCTTTTTAAAGAAGTAAAAATTAAAAAGTAAACGAATTTGACATTTTCCGTTGTTAAATCTGAATTCTGAAGCAAAATCATTTGAGAAACGCTGGCCCATCAGGTGATGTTGTAGATGGTTGCTGCCGTTCACCATATCTCTCTTGTCTCTCAGCGTCTGGGTGAGTTAGTGCTGGGCTTCCTGGAGAGAGACCTCCAGCCATCCTGTCAGCTGGCCTGCCTGGAAAGCATTCGCATCCTGTCTCGTGACAAGAAGAGCCTGCTTCCCTTTGCAACCCGCCACGCCATGCAGATCCTGATCCGACATGCTGGCCTCGGCCAGGGTGAGGGCTTCACGCCCGAGATCCCAGACCTGGAAGTGATCGTGGAGGCCCTGAAGTGCTTGTGCAACATCGTATTCAACAGCGAGGCGGCTCAGGAAGCGGGGGCGGAGCTCCAGCTGATCGTGGGATTGGCTGAGAGGCTGAAACAGTGTCGTGAGCCGCAGTGGAACCATGACGTGCGGTTCTTCGACCTGCGCCTCACGTTCCTGATCACCGCCCTTCGCGTGGACGTAAGAGCCCAGCTGGCCCGTGAGCTGCGGGGTGTCAGTCTGCTGTCCGAGGCTCTGGATGCCACGCTTGGCCTCTGCTGGCCCGACACGTACGAAGTGGCGCGTGCGGGCTTCGACGGCTGCTCAGAGCTGCCCCCGCTGGGGAGACAGGAGACGGAGCGAGCCATGGAGATCCTGAAGATCCTCTTCAACGTCACCTTTGATTCCAACCGCCGCAAGGTGGACGAGGTGAGACTGTGACACCACATATTATGCCTCCCTCTTAATATTTTGAAGAAAACTTAACTCAAATATTTTAACATTTTCTCCTAATTCTCCTAAGGCATGTCAGTTTCTTTCTCACATCTTGCTGAATAAGCATTACTCGCCCATAGCAATTAGATCTGTTCTCTCAGTGTAAATAACAGTGTTTAATTAGT
>JAUMHR010000090.1:5161561-5198514 GCA_032361145.1 Enteromius fasciolatus
GACCCCTGTCCATTCAGGTCATGGTGCCACTAGTAGACCTAATAAGACCGAGCAGATGAGACCTGCAAACCTGATTTGACTGATTTAAGACGCAGTTATGAAACTAAATTGCTAGCATTATAATCAACACTGCAAGCGACAGATTGTAATGAGAGGTGATTTCGTGAGCTGGGGGATGAAAGGAATGAAAAGGATTAAAGGATTGAAGTATATTAGATTCGTGGATTGTATTATTTTAACCCCTTATGAAAATGAACCGTGTTTTTGCCATATTTTTCACCATTGTGTGACTAGTTTTAATTCAAAGTTACCACGGTTAGTGTATCTACTAGAAACCTTCTTATTATTTGTAGTAAAAAAAGGTTCATTTTCATAAAGCACATACTTGTTTAGCTGACGGAACTGAAATATACCCAATACATCTAGAGTGCACTCCATTATAAAACTGTACATCTCCCGTTTTCATCTATTAGGTATAACGTGGCGCCTAACCTGATAAATTAAAAAGTTATGTGGTGCCAAAACGGAATATGAAAGTCATTCATAGCGATTCCTTAAACAAACATTTTATACCTAGTGTTTTAAATAACCATGTCCAGTATTCGGTTCTCGATTTTACAGAACTTTTTACAAACTAAAAGCAGTTAAGCAATTGAATTCATTGAAGGCCTCATACTCGTACTCTATTTTACCTTGACTTTACTGCCACCTGTTGGCTTCAAAACAAAAAATGCAGTGCACTAACTGTCAGCAAGCAATGGAATTTCATAATTACCCATTTTTAAGACTCCTTGATAAATCAGGCCCAAATATAAACTTAATCACCCAGTTGACATCCAAAAGCAGATAGTAGATAACCAATATATTTATGCCCATAATGGACCAAAAGTCTGCTTCATGCAACGCGTTTATTTGAGTTAGTCTGATTTACTGCTAGTTGAGCAGGTACAAAATAAGTCTAACTGTAACAATCTTATCTTTTTCGGTAAACTTTTGGCCACAGGACTCCCGTAGGTCAGGCCTTGCCCAGATTAACAGCATGATCTTTTTAAAATACGTGCGATTCACAGACAGAACCGTTTCCTTCTTGCTGGCACAGATAGCGTTTTATTACAAAAAGAAAAAAGTCGATGCATGATCATTGTAGCATTGCCAGGAATATGTTGCATTCCCATCACTCTTCAGGTAGAAAGGTTGACTTGTTTGGAGAGGATAACAGTTATAAAAGTTGGGCTGTACTGAACACAGGCCCGTAGGTAAGAATCACTCTTACTAGCTACATGCAAATGGAGAACCATCTGTCCATTCACTGCAGATCTGAATTTAATGAATGGGGTGGGGGGGAGGGGGCTCTAAGTAACATACCATCTCTTTGAGAATAAATTAAGTTAAAAACTACACCAAAAAGTGTTTTTGTCCAAATTTCGCTCGTGTTGAAAGGATACAGGAAACATTTACAAGTAACACCGGTGGCAAAAGAAATCATTTCTGAAGATCTCCCCTAAGGACAAGCTTAAAAATAAAACAGACCGACATAAGTTGCCAATTTAAGATTTCTGTGGTAGCTGTTGCTTTTACTTGGAAATTAAATAGCAGATTTGTGTGCAAGAGGAAAACCCTATCAAAAGACAGCTTATGTTTTGGTCACACATTAACGTTCCAATCGGTATATTTCACTTTTATCAATCCTGTTTCTGTATACATTTGTCTTTTATAAAATATTTTTTTATTCATACAATCATTTTTAACTATAGCAACATTACTATTCACTTTAAGTGGCAAGATGTCAGACAGATCACCTCATAAGAACAATAGTATATAAACGAAGGCAAAAAAAAAAAAAATCATTAGAGTATGTTTCTCTTCATAACAGTTCAAATTTTCTGTACAACTGTCTAATATGAATATTGCTGGTCCTGATCTGGTGGCGTCAGTGCAGTGCTGGAGTAAGAGAGCAGCAGCGGTGGTGGTGGTGGTTTCTGGGGGGCTCCAGTCTGGCACTGGCCTCTCCGGGTGGTCCTGGAGGAGGGGTGTGCGCGTAGGAGCTGACTGACAGCGCTACTCTCATCATGCTGGACCGTTCACTGCTGCCTCAGGGTTGGCCGTGCACTGCTCTGATCTGGATAGGGAAAAGGAGAAGGGCTTGATGTCACGGGCAGAAGCAACACTAAACTACATGAATTGTGAAAGGTGGAGGGCACAAAACTCACTTGGCTTCGTCCATAGCGGCCGCATCCTCAAGAGGACCATTTAGAGCTTTGCAAGGGGCTTTTGCTTTCTCTTCTAAGTGCTTTAGACTAAAGAAAAAAAAAAAAAAAAAAGGGCAAATTAAATGACATTTATAAATACCAATTTCAATTTGCAGAAAAAACGATTTACCCATGCACAACTGAAAATAGAAACATTTTAAAAATACAGCAGCAATACTTTTTTAATATTTAGATCACATCTGTGATATCCGAAGTCAGTGTATTATACACACAAAATATCTAACTATTGTATGTCTGCAACAATAATCCATAAAATCGATAATGAAAAAGTATAGTTTAAAGTAAAAAAAAAAAAAAAAAAAAAAAAGTATAGTTTAAGAGCTTTTGTTTAAACTGTTTGCTAACTTTGGGACAGTTGCGCTAGATCTGTTCACTTGCTAGCATCACATTGATCAATCACCTCATGAGCAATAGTGACTTGTTCAATGGCGCTACTGTAGATTACCTTAAATTACACTGTGCAAATAACAGTAGAATATTATAGTGATTGTGCTTTTCAGCGAATGCAAGTAATAGCACATTTGTGACTAGTAGCTTTTTGCATTTAGTTGCTCTACTTTGCATAAGTTGCTCAAATGCTGTTATTTATTTACAAGTTAATTCAAAAAAGAAATCCCCCACGCACTCCTCAACAAGCACCCGCAATTACAGATTTCTACCTCGGTTTCAATTTGTTTGTTTTTTTTATTATTATTATTATGATGATGATATTTCAACAAATTCTACTGCTTAATATAATTTTTAGCATGATTTTGCCCTAATTTCATAATGTGAATATAATAAGAGTACAACAATTGTTTTTGTTTCCTTATTGTTTTTTGATATTTAGAGAAGTTTTACTGTTAAAAAAACAAACGTCTTTCATTTAAGGTTTAAAATGTCAAAATTAAAGATCATTAAACTCTATAGGCCGGTTTCCTGGATAGGGATTAGATTAAGCCAGGACTAGACTAATTTGCTAATTTAGGACATTTAAGAATTTTTAGAAACATGTCTTACATTATTGTCATTGTTTGGTCTTAAAATGCTCACAGATAATGCATTTTTGTATTTTAAGATATCTCAGTGCAAGCTTTTTCCAGTTTAGACAGCTCTTAACATTTATTTTAATCTAGGACTAGTCTTAAACCCGGTTCGGGAAACTGCCCCAATATGTGGCTTTTGGATTTTTTAAAGTTCACTTTTATACATAAATAATAACCTGATTTATGATTTTATATAGTTATAAGCAAAACTAATATTAAAGAAGCGTTTGGCTTTTATCCGATTAATCGAAAGAATAAATCGCTCAACTAATCTTTTATCAAAATAATATTTAGTTGCAGCCCTAAACTATTTAAATATTTAATTCATCACTACAGGAATAACACATGAGGTAGCCAGTACTAGGGGCTTATGAAAGTTTTATTTTAATGTTTGTAAAAATTTATTTTTTTCCTTCCTGGATTCGGTTTTCTTTTTCTAAAAAGCAAATTATTTACATTACTAATTTTTGTGACTTTAATGACTTCAAATAAAAACTCTTACCCTGGTTTCTGACAGTTGCTAGGAGGACAATTGCTTTTCTCCACATCCCCACACTCTGCAAACAACTTTGCAGATGCGTCTTCAGAGGTAGATTGTTTCTCTTCCTCACTGCAGGACGATCAGAGAGGACAGCGTTTTAAAGAGCTTTCATTGCCAAATAAAAAAGCCCCTTTTTAAATCCCTGGACAAACATGCAGGATGGAATGACCACATTAAAAGCAACAGGGCAAAACGAAAATGTTTTGAAATGGGGTTTGGCGGACAAGATGTGAGCATGACGTACGAAGACAGGAAGTGATTATGAACAACACAACAGCTCTTTTAGTATGCGAGTGTGAAACGGTGATGTAAAATCAAAGCTAGCAATTTTACAAAGTGAACGCACGCCAGCCAATTTTACCTTTAGGGTGGCATCAGCACAAACAGTCAGTAAAAAAAAAAAAATACTATTAAGTCTCACGCCAGGACCATCGTGGCAGATTTCTGGACTAGGGAAGGTCTACAGAGATGCATCCTCCTTTATCGGATTCATTAACACACAAAAGTGAAACGCCATCGCATGGCCCGGATTTTAAAGGGCCAGCTCATGCTCATCAATTTAGCTCTGCAAAAGAACCATGGGGCCAAACCGCAGCCAAGAACGAGAAGGGAATCCATAAAACTTCACCTGCAGTGTTGGAAAGACTGGGAAACTTGAAACTTTTGGGATCAGAATGAACTACATCTAAGGATGCATGGGGCATTCCATGCCGTTAACAACCAATACATCTGGATATTAACATGCAGATGGTGATGGATACATTACGGTTTAAAAGAAAAAACAAACAAACAAACAGACGTACGAAGAAACAAAACATGGTTACAAATCAAAACGCAGCGGCCGACATGGGAAAAACCAAACAAAACAAGACACGCCCCCTGATTGGCTGTACATACCGATACGATTTCAACACTCTGAAGCCACACACACACCAAAGAGAGAGAGGAAGCTCATGTTGTAAGAGTTGCAGTTCAAGGAGGACAGATTGTTCTTTTTTTGCGTACTCAAACAGACAAAACAGATGTTATAAAGCTCTGCCTCCTAACAGCCCCCGTTAAAAAGAGACACGGTGGGCGGTCCAGGGCCTGGCTGGCTCTAGGTGCAGGAGGAGGAGGAGGATACATGACTAGGAAAGATCAGGTCTATATGCAGAGTGAAGTGAAGCTTGTGTCTCAAAAGTGGAGAAGAGGAAGTGATGCGAGGCATTGTGTATGTGAAACCTCAAGGACTCACCTCTTGAAAACAGCAGTTTCAGTTTTGGCGTCTACAGTAAGGCTGACCGTCTCCTTCATAGAGCCGTTGGTGACCGTTTCAGTGATGCGGTCACTGGCAGGCTCTTCCTCGGGGTCCAAGCCATCCCCTACCTTCTCTCTGGGTGAAGTTGGGGTGGTCTCATTGGGAAGCCACTGATCTGCGTCTAAACAATTAGATTTTATTCTAAACGCTGCGGGTTGACACACGGACAAGAGGAATGGTAAAAGAGTCTGTCCTTACTTTCTTGCTGCATGGGCGCGTTGACTCCCAGAGGGTCCGCCGTTTCTAAGCTGGTCTCCATGGCTACCGGGGAATTGCTCCTCAAAGGATCCTTGGGGCTTAATAAAGGAGAAAAATCAACATCTAATGAATTTTCCACATTTACTTGTTCAGTGATGCATTTTGTACATTAATAGTGCAGGTTACTGGCCCTTTCTATATTCAATAAACATGCATCACTTTTAATTATTGATATGATATGATTTATTTATGAGCATTTACTATGTTTAAGCCTTTTGAATTATGGGGACACTGAAAATGTCCTCATTAATCACCTTCATATTGTGTCGTCATGTCATACCCATGCCATTATACACATTTGTGTCCTCATAAGCATGCACACATTTTTCTGAATCCCCAAATTAATAAAGCAACATGTATGCATGTATTTGTTTATATACAATACATACACGCATAAATAAAAATCAGTGCATTTCAAACATGCACTCATTTCATGTAAACCTACCTGACAGGTGTGAAGCTAGAGAAGTCGGCCCAACTCGACTCTGCATCTGCACCTGCATTTGGAGAGTTCCAGCCCGCAGGTTCAGGCACTGCAGCCGGTGAAGTAGCCACAGGCACGCTGGGAGCCGTGGAGCTGCCCGTGTCCATAGGTACATCATCAAAATTTGCTGTCCATACTGGTCCTGAACATGATACAGAACAAGGACGTGTAAACCTTGACCTTCAGATGAAGACTAAACGGCAATAGATACAGCAGCTGATCATTTCTATTCTCACCATCCCCAGAGTCCACTTCCATTCTGTCATCAGAGGTGGCATTGGCGGAATCAAACGGGTCTCGTTTCCCCTCCTCCTCCTCAGAGTCTGTACTTTCCTCGCTATCTGTACTTCCTGAGCTCCTGCGTAGGAAGACAGCCGTGGAGAATCAACACACCGGCATGATTAGGAAAATGCTTTAAAAAGTGTTCCAAGCATTACCATACCTAGTACGTCTCTGAGCTTCCGGAGCAAAAGTGACGTCCTTCTCATCCCAGATGTCTTCCTCATCTGATCCGGCATCTTCAAACTGCTGAATCTTCTCCTTACAGCAGGCCTCAAAGAGTGCCATGTTTGCCTATGAGCATAGCAGGAACAAACTATGAAAACATACCATGAGCTTTTCAACGGATTCAAGTAATAATACACATTTATTTGAGTAAATATCTGACATACTTACACTTTCATTTGTATTCAAGGAAAAATTTATGTCTGATATTCTATCAAAGGGAATACTGCAAGATTAAAAAACAGATTATTAGTATGATTAAGCCCTTGAAACAATAAGTAACACCAATCACCCACAGTATTACTGACTGTCACCAAGTACACCACACCAGTTTATTAAAAACACGGATAATCAGAACAGAAACATTTAAGTGATCAGATGTAATGTACACTGTACGATCCATGATTTTAAACACACAACCCCCCCCAAAACAGGCTTTGTGAATTTATTAAAAAGCAACATAACCCTAAAAATCAACCAAAGCCCCCACTTATAACACTAAACCTTCCCCCCAACTGATTTGATACCAGCAGAAAGACGGCAAATTTGAAAAGCATCATGCACGATGGGTACTTACTCCCCGACATCATCCTGATCGGCAAACTCTTCGTCATTGAAGCCAAACTGCTCAATAAAATTGGACGTCATTTGTTGCATCTGATAATCAGAAAAGGCCTGGCAAACCCAGGACCAATGATAATGATATAGTCTTGACACTACAAAGAAGCTTCATTTCAAAACAGCTGATAGCAGTTAAGCATCTTGCATCAAAAAATGCTCAAAGGACTAAAACAATTATAAAAGTTTAAACAAAGGTAGATTTATTAATATTTAGCTGTACCATTAACTTTCAGGTATTACAATTAACAGCAGCTTTTGTAAGCTCATCCAGGCACAGACTTACTTGCTGTAGGGAGGAGTCCTGATGAAACCCGCTGTCTTTGAAATCTACCTCATCGTCGCTGGATGAGTGTATGTGGTGTGTGTTAACCTGAGAATGTTTGGTATAAAGAAAAAACAAAACAAAAAAAGAAAGAAACTTTGTTTTGATGTCAAATACACTTTAATGAGCAGTGTATAACAAAAGCAGTCATTTCAGAAGACTGTGAATAAAACACACTTACTAAGTCTACAGTGTTTTTCTTGTTTGTATCCGCTAGATGTCCTGACGTAAAGGCTTCCCATCGTTCTCTATCCTCCTCTGGAAGCTCTGAAATTCAGCAAATGTAAGTGGCTCTAAAAACAGTCTGGGAAAATAACACATGGAGAAAAAGCGTTTAAACAAACCTGAGATGAGCTGCTGAATTTGTGCCCCATTGGGGCCCTTGTCGCTGTTGTGGACTATGGAGTTTGCTATTCTGGTCAGGTGACCCATGTAACCTCTCCGCCGCCCACCCTCGGCCCTAAGGAAATAGAGACGGAGGATTTAGTAAAGACCTCTTCAGACAAAACCACAGTCACAGATGTGCACACAGGACGGTTCATCAGATTTACGAGTCACTCACTGCTCCTTCTCATTTGATCCCCAGGCATCAAGAATTCTCTGTATTAACTGGCACTTCTGAAAGAGCTGCAGGTCAGAATGGAGAATAACACATTAAACTTTGTGTGATGAAAACAGACTGGGTTTCAAAAAGCCAGTGAGCGGAAAGGATGATCTCACATGTTTGATAAGGATGTTTTCTCTTATGGGTTCTTGGTCGTTTTCTCTGTTGATTTCAGGAGATTCACTTTGGGTTGAAGGCATCGCTAAGATCATCGCCGTACAGATTTCTACTTGTGTGTGCAGGAAATTATTCCACAAGTATTTGAAGTACATGTCCTTTAAACAAAAAAGAAATGGATTTTCAACCACAAATTGTATTATTCAAACATCTTTTCAGCCCTAAATCCTTTAACAATAGCTGCGTTTAAAAAGGTAATGAGCTTATTACGTTTCAATGCGACTAATTACATCATTAGTAAGTAGTCAGTATAAAACAAGGCAATTTATTTTAGTATGATACTAAACTAATAGTTCTATTCAACAAAGCAGCATTACATTTTAAAATACAGTAAAGGGGTTTATAATGTTACAGACAATTATGTTTCAGTAGAAAGAATAAAGAATATCAGAACCCTGAACATAAGCAGCACAACATTGATGAATAGGTTTCTGAAGGATCAAGTGACACTGGAGTAATGGCCGATGAAAATGAGCTTTTCCATCAAAAGAATAAATTAAATGTAAAATATTAAAATAGAAAAGAGTTCATTTAAATTGTATGTTATTTTTCCCCATCAAATTAATGCAGCCATAGTGAGCACTAGTGCTGGGCGATATGACGATATATATCGTGGGACGACAGAAAAGTGTATCGTCCTATTTCTCTTCTATCGTTTATAACCTAATTTTATCAATTACTCAAGAAAATATTGCATTAAATAGGCTATGACAAATGTATGATAATGTCTTGTCGCTATGTAATGCATACTCTACCCTTTATATAAATGATAATCAAGAATAAAAATGAACTTTTTCGCAAAGAAACTCAGTCTTGTGGTTTTGCAACATGACGCTTTACGTTGTTGTGACATGCATTACGCAGTTAACTAAGTGCTTAAGGATGGAGACGCAAGAGGTTGAAGATGAATGGCCGGAGTCGCAACAAACTGAAACAGCTATGCAGGCAGCAGCCCACGAAGTACTTTTACCAAAACGTGGGGGTACGTCAGTGATTTGGTTGCATTTTGGCTTCAAGAGCTCCAACACGGAGCAGAAGACAATTACCTGCAAACTCTACCGAAAGACTGTTTCCGCACCCGATGCTAACACAACAAACCTCTTTTACCACTTGAAGAAGGTTCATGAAAAAGAATACGGGAGAATTGAAGAAACGCGACGTAAAGAAGGTTGTGAAACAGGCCGGGCAAGTGGCGAGAAAAACTATAGCCAGCCTAAAATTAAAGAGTCTTTCATAAAAAGCACACCGTATCAAAAAACGTCCTTGAAATGGTTGCGCACTAAATAGAGTTTATTTTAATAATACTATTTAAATAACTATGATGTGGATAAAAAAAATGTGAAGGCTACTGTAGCTATACCTCCACCTGTTGTCATTTGATACATTTATATTTCTAAACTAAAAAGGTATTTTTCTCATTTGTGACAGCTCAGTTAAATATCACTTTAAAATAAAGCTGCAAATATGCAATGATATTTGTGTCAAACTTTTCAGAGAATAACTGAAAACGTACTTTATTGTGGTATATCGTGATATAATATAATCCATATCGTGATATATGATTTTTCCATATCGCCCAGCACAAGACATGTTTTAATAACTTAATAACCCTAAATAGTGGTCTGTAGCTTTTCTCATTACAAATAGATCTCAATCACTCACTAGAATGACTCCCAATGTGTTGAGCACAATGAGCTCCTGGTTGATGATATGCGTATTGGTCTGTAGAAGGCTGGTCACTAGTCGCACCACGTTTAGACGAGTATTTCCCACCGGTGGATCCAACACTCCCCATGTGGTATTCAAAACAGTTTTCTAATAAAATATCAAAAATAGGTAAATAAAAGCAAAGATGACTCTGGATGTTACTCTAAAAACAAATATACAGCATATAACAACTATAAAAGCATTAATTCAACACATACTCCTATGTGTGCAAATCAAGCTGCTCTTTAAAAAGGGCAAGATTCTGCCAGGTTATATTCGTACAGGCACAAAGTAGTGTTGTTGTCCAAAAGCTTAATGTAATTAGGAATTTGGAGATTACGGTCTAAGTTAGGTCAGCTGATATAAAGTTTAGCCAACACAATGTTTTCACCTTTGGGGGTTCGAGTAAAAGCTGGTGAAAATCTTTCAGCCTTGGTCTGACAGCATCTAGAATACTCTGATTGACAGAGAATGAAGGATGGTTCATTCCAGGGGGGCAAATCTCCAGATGACCTTCAAATCTGAAAGGAAACAAAATAAGGATAATATTCAGATGCGAGCAAGCACCCAAGGTGGCTGGTAAATAACTAAAATGCACTTACGCTGGTCTCCGTGTCTCAAAGAGGGTTAGAAGTATCTGGATGACACTGACTATGGCAGAATCATTCTTCTCTTTGTCAAAGATGTTTGACAGCAACTGCTCTACTGTCTCTTGTCTGAATAGGAAGACAAACAGTCCATTCAGTGCTACAGCATTAGCGTGCCTGAAACTAGAGCTCAACTTTAATCCCTCCAAAAATGCCACCTTCCAGAAAGTGACTAGAAAGGGACAAACTCACTTCTCCAGTGTGGCCAGCAGAGGGTCAGGCTCCGAGCAGCCCTGCACCTGGAACATTTGATCTCTGCTCAGTCGAATGATCTCACAGAGTGACTGGGATGCGTTTGAGTGTCTCTGTGTGAAGGGAACAAGCATTTAGTGTTGTGGAGCAAGCAAGCAGGGATTGGTCATCAGGACTAAACAATAGGCACTGGTCAGACATGCAGTTCAGTTGTTTTTTTTTACTTTCGATCCCAACATTTGACTAGGTTTTTCAATAAAATTTGTACTTTTTTTAATTGTGTGTGTTTTTTTTTTTTTTACATAAATATATTTTATATGACTAATTTATTAAACACTCCAATGCAAAAAAAAAAAAAAAAAAAATTCAGCTATGCTTATTTTTCCCCTTTAACTTTGAACAATTTAATTGAAATACAATTAAAATATTTTTCTTATTACGTGGCTTTATTGGACATCACTTACATCTTCATCTTGTGATGGTTGTACCATGTCCACCAGCCGCTGTATAACTTTCTCTTCATTTAGCCACTGCAAGAGAGGAGATGAAAAGGAAACTGAGGTGGCATTACGATGAGAGAGAGTGGATTAAATGACTAATCCCTGTTGAATTTCCTGCTGTATTCAAATGAAGAACATCCATAGCTACCAAACTAAAATTTGTGCATGCAACCAATCCCCTTTTTATCATGAAACCCTGTCATACAGATATGAAAACTCACATTTAACACATCTTGTCTAAGCTGCTGTGGCTCAATGCAGGTGAGCATCCTAAGCAGGAGGTCCATAATAGCCGAGGTCCCTATGTGTTTAATCATCAGATCCACAAAGTCTTCCCTCTTCCGGAGGAACTCCACAATCTAAATGCAAGACAGATGAGTTAGCTGACTTACATGTATCCATACGAACACAATACAAGGTATGTCTGAAGACGTACCTGCTCTGGTTTCCTCCCAATGAGGATGCTCAAGACCTTGCTGAAGAAACTGGCCAGCAGAGGATTGAGGGGAGGCCCGTTCTGTAAGAAGCTGTAGAGTTTCATCAGTAAACTTTCATCTTCACCCAGCCTGTCATTGATCTGGCTAACATCTGAGGTCAGGAGTTCACAGGATATGTTGGGATACCTTTACATAAAACAAAGGGAACGGTCATAATCATGTTTGTTTGTTTTTAGAACAAATGCTTTTCTTTGTTATTCTTACTTGTATTTGATCTTCTCCTCTACATCGTCGTCGGGCTCCTGAGTGATGTAGCCCACAAGATCCTCCATGCACTGTGGCCTCACCAGGAAGTCCACGAGTTTGTGGTTCTGGGCCTTGCACTCCTGTAAGACGTCCTCTTCGTCCATCACCTCTGTCAGTGTAACATCTTCCTTCTCCAGGAGCGTGTCAATGTGGGACGTCGTGTGCAGATCAAACTTCCAAAACATGGTGCTGCTGAATAAAAATATAAGTAGTAGGAGGTGATTTTCAGATGCATGAACTGAAAATGAAATTAGCTTGAGTTTTTGTGATTTTTGCATTAGCATTATGACTGAAGAATCTACATTTGAAATGTGACTAATTATGAAAAAGCTTACCTGAGTGAAGCAGAGACCAGAGGGTAAAAACTCTGATTAAAAATAAAATAATGCTTGTGCTCTTTGGGACTTCTGGCCCATTACAGGCACCACAGGCGGTGGAAACTGGACAGACCCTTAAATAAAGGACACATGCAGCAGAAATGTCCTCTAGTACAGCAAAAACGCTCAGCACACACCTGCAACAGACAGGAAAAAGAGAGTTATACTAGGGGTGGGCGATATGGAAAAAATATCATATCACGATTTTTTTCCTGATTCTTTTTTAAGTTGGTTTTAAGACTATTTTGCAAATTACAGAGGTAGGGGTGGGCGATATGGTAAAAATATCATTTTATCATGATTCTTTGTCATTGATTTTACCATTTTAAAAGTTACATACAAATTAATTTGCGTTTTTATAAAAACAAAGCCTTTTAAAATAAAGTATAAAATAAAGAAGGGCAGCTATTTAGGCCAAATTGAGCAAAGATAAAAATCGTTGTCATTTTTTCTTTGTTATTCGAATAGATACACATTACAAATAAACATAATATGAAACAAACAAACAGTGCTTTTATTTTTCAGGAAGAGTAGGTGTATTCAGCAGTACTGAATGAACAAACATGAAAGGTGAAACACTATACACTACATACATCATTTACTCACTCTCAGCTCGTTTTTATCTGAATGAGTTTCCCTTTTTCTGTTGAACATTGTATTAAATTCAGTGAGGACCAACTACTGCTCGGTTACTCAAAATATATTATTTTGTGTTTAGCATAAAAAAAATAAAAAAAATTAATACAGGTTTGGCACAACATGTAAGTGAGTAAATATGACAATTATCATTTTTGAGTGAACTATCCCTTTAATGACAAGCGGTGGCATGTTTAGTTCTGTCCCTGAGCTGCACGCATCTAATATACGGACACGTTTTTCTCTTGATTAATTTCAATTTAGACACAAGCAACTGTGTTTAACGCTGTGTGTTTGTGACAGTATTACTACAATCAGATGTGATTAATATCTCAGTTCAGTAATTAGGCGCTATTGGACAGGCTTTTAGTGCATACACGTGCGCTTCGGGTTTACACACTTGAAAAGCGCATCCGTCCAGCACACATATGAAATGTTTAATCAGCAAGACTTAAGCGAATAATGTACTTTTGTGATTGCGAATCAGTCCAGTGTCCGGCGAGTGTAATTCTACCACCGAGTTAACACTGATGTGAATGTATGTCGCGTTGTGCAGCATATTGAGACGGAGATGATAAAATAGCACGATACTATGATATTCCTTAAAAAGCAGATCGTGGAGGATTTTTATCGCCCACGATCAAAAATTGTCCCATTGCCCACCCCTACGTTATACTAAACATATTAGGCATTTGTCAAATATATCTCTAAGATTAGTCACTTCTATAAACAGACCTGCCCAATTCTAAAGATTAATTTCTCAAATGGCCTTTCAGTAGTAACAGCATTAAAAACAAATACATTTTACAAAACATGCTGCTAACAATAACAAGAGATTACTTCCAGTTTGCCAGGATCTTAAATAGACATTATTTAAACAAACAGCTTCCAAATGTTAAATCTATTCTAGTTCTATGAATAGAACGGTTCATTTAATAGAGAAACAACGCACCAGTTTACAGTGACAAAGCAAACTGTAGTTTTGTTTGTGGGAACAAAATACGAAAGTTTAAAGAAGAAAAAAAAGAAACAAGTTCCTTGTTGTGACGTTAACAACCTAGCAACACTGCAAATACAGATGCACTCTGACCAGACTAACTCCTCTGATCGGTGGGTAACTATTATGAACTCAATCCACACATGACTTTGGTTTTGAGTTAGTAACTGTGGTTTCATTTTCTTTTTATTTGTTCTTTTCACAAGCAAAGTGCACATAAATTTCTAACATAACAGGCTCAGTTATGTCGGATTAAATCTAAATTTCCATTTGACAGCTCTGGCATCAAATTGTTATAATTTGAGACAGTATCAAGTGCTATGCATTATTAAGGATAGCAAAGACACTATTTTTCCAGTCTTCAAGGTGGATGGATGCACACCGCTGAGGTGAAAGGTTACCAAGCTGGCAAGCAGCCATCTTGACTTTCATGAATGGCTAAGAGGAAGGAAAGCTTATTAATAGACTAATGGGGTTGGGCTAGGCTCACCCGAAAGAGCTTTGACATCAGCCTACTTCCATTCTCCAGCAAACATGCTTTCCACCAATTTAAAGAATTTTAAAAACATTGACCAAAAGCATTTCATCTTCCTAAAAGAGCCCTTGCTGTAAAAGTTTTAGTGCAATCAATGTCACATTTAAAATAACAAACTTTAAAACATTAAACAGCACAATGACATGAACATGAAGTTTAAAATGGATACAATGATGATCTGTCAATTCAGAAGTCTGTGGCCAAATTACTACAACTACTTCTTTAAATCAGTATTAACCTCCATTGAATTATACACATTTATGTGATTGTTGTTACTGATAGAGGGTCATCGATTTCTTGTCATTTTTAATTAATGACATTATTGATACTGGGCATTTCACAAAAATAATACCACACAACAAAATGGGGGTCAAGGGCCAGTATTTAATACATTATTTTAATTTAAAAGTAACAGTAAAGACAATGTTATTAAAAATGTTACTCATATTCATATGCATAAATGTACACGGGGGTAAGCAAAAAAATAATTCACAGTATGTTTAATGTAGTAGCCTATTTAGTAGTTTTCTTTACTGAATTATTGATCAAATAAAAATAGAGGCTTCTTAGAAAAATATTTCTTACTGAGTCTTACTGACTCAACTCTTTTGAAGCAGCAATGCATGCCTGCATAAATTCGCAGAAAAAAAGAAGTCAAGTATAGCATTAAAAATAAAAAAAGATGAAGGAAAATTAACAATACAGTCCATCAAAGTGATGGATGATTATCTGTAGCACATCCTCTGCTTCTGAACTCACTAGTCATCAGTGACGCTTGCATAGCGCATTGAGTTTTAAATTAACATGCAGCAGTGAGCCAAACATCTATAATTATGCATGCATTAAACAACACGGACACCACAGGTTATATTTTGAAGCGGAGAACGCCTGACGTACATTTACATCATCAAGACTATACATAACTCTAACATATAAAAGATATTACAGAAACACGGCATACTTTAGGCAAATAAAGCTCTGTGACTGGATTAGGATTTTCAAAAATAACCAAACATAAGCATGCCTCTTTTTTTTTCACTTGCAATGAAAACTGAAAAAGCCTTCATTTGAATCAAGCCTTCATGGTGCAAAAGCCTTCATTTACTGTTCAATGCCAACAACTAAACTGTGATTTAGCCTACTGGTTGCTTCCTCCGTGTAGCTTTTCCAGACATTTACACTCAGTCCAAGTCTTTCCAGGTTCACTTTGGCAACTTTATCTAGTGTAAGGTCGAAGAACAACACACTACACTGGATCACCTGTACCAGTCAGCTTGAGTAACTCTGAGCTGAAGACAATCCTCATGACTCCATCTCAAATGCCATTTAAAAAAAAAAAAAAAAAAAAAGTTTTGCCAAACCTCTCCAGCATCCCAGAGGCCACAACACCACCGCCACCACCACAAGTCCTCCAGTTGCACTCAGAATCGAGTCTGCGAAGATGATCTGCCTGACTTGACCATAAAAATGTGCTGCCATTTCAAACCAACTAGACTGTTTACAAGAGTGAGTGATGTGCTCATGTTAACAACCTTCTTAAAAGCCTTCACAGGCAATCACATCCCACAATCCTGGAAATAAACAGTTGTAAGATTTTAGTAGTGTTCCTATGAATGGGCCAAAATAAAGGACCTGCGATCACTACATGATGTAAACAACTTAACAGAGATTGACTCCGTTCTGAAAATGTATTGCACATTACACTAGAAAAAATATACACCCAAATCAAACCTAAAATTCGCTGATGCTTATAGATCACATTTATAGCAACTTTATATGGAAGCAATCCTGTTTTCAAAATAGAATCTTAAAAACAGAACGAGAATTTCAAGACTGTTGGGTGTTTTTGGCCGTCTCAATCCCCAGTGAACTAACCTAACGTTAATGTTACCTAGACAGCATTGTGAAGCACCACAAGCGCGTTTGAACATTCCAATACAACCGTCACGTGCACTTACAACGATCAAAAACGTTGTCTAGGTAGACAACTTACTGGGGTTTGCCTTTGTGTCTCACTTTCCGAAGTTTTTCGGCATGTCGGGCCCCGGCATTAGCCGACACTGGGCTTCCGCCGAAACAATATTACAGTTTTGACACTTTCTTAGAGTCTAGGTTGGTTTATATACGTAGTTGTTCCGCTAAATGTGAGAAGATTTCCGTCAAATGAAAGAAAATGCTGCAAATTGATGCTGTTCTGACTCGGCAAAACAGAGAAGTGGTAACTGGCTAACGCTAAGCTAACAGAGACACACACACAACACAAATACGTACCGATTAAGAAAGCGGAATCCTGCCAAAGAACGACATGAAGACTGGCGAACCTTTGAATAAAACGGTCACCGGAATAAAAAAAGAAAAATGGGGCGAGGTATGATACAATGAGGTGTTTACAACAGATTGTGACAGGCGCGAAAAGAGAGACCATCAGAGTTCACTTTTCAAGATGGCGGCGTTATCAACTCCAACAACCCCAACCCCCACCTGAGGTAGAGGAGCTTTCAATCAAACACCACTGCTGCGCGCTGATTGGCTGCTTTGGGTGTCACTCATAGCTGGTCGTGTTTGTTAATCTCGGACTGTGTTGGGGTAAAGATTTGATTTATATGCGCCACGAAAACAGAGATGGTCTTTACAAACGTTCGCTCTGTGTCGCAATTAAAGTAATGTCATAATTATATTTTCAGAAGCAATATTTTAGTAAAATTGAATCAATAGACACGCCCACAGCAGTTACGACCAATAGAATTTAGCTGGATTTAAAATCGCTCGTCTGATTGGATCACGATCATGTCAATCAAATACCGATTTCAAAACTAAAAGTGCGGCGATATTAAAACGCACGCATTGCAATATCTTACCTTCTTTGTGAGAACCTGTCCCTTGAACGGATTCCTTAAATTTCAACATATCCAAACCATAAAGACAACGCGGTTTTAGTTTCTTCACAACGTTGCACAAAGCAGCCCGATCACAGCGTCGCTTTCAGAATGGCCTTAACCGGCTCGTTACTTGCAACGCCCTAGCAACAATAATACGTCACGGTGATTGACACTCCGACGGCCCAATCAGCTTCGAGTGCATGAACCACATATTACTGAATGGAGCATCCAGTTCGCCTCAAGAAAGGCTTTATTTTAACATGAAATCGATTACATAAAACAGGAGTTTAATTCACATCAAGCTATAGCATATAAAATAAGTGTGTTTAAAGGCTATATATGTATATGTATGCATATATGCAAATAGTTGACAGAAATAAATTCACTTTAAACAAGAAAGATATTATTTCAAACAGCAAACGAACATGAAATTGATTAGGCCTACATAAAGCAGTAGTTTAATTTGTATGTGAATTATAGACACATGCAACTAAATACAAGCCAGTTTGTCCAAATCTGGTGCATTTTGCATTCTATAATTATTTATTAGGTTAACTACCTCTTTAAGAGAACCTGGTCTATCTTTCTAGCTTTTTTATGTGTTTAAGTGTCCATTGAAAAAATATGGGTCAAGAGGTCCGGGCCGCATCTCTGTGCTCTATAGCCGGCCGGTAGTGCAGACAGGCAATTACGGGTTTAGTGTAGCATGCCAAATAGGATCTGACGTGTGACCCTTATGTTAAATGTGATGCATGAATCTACAGCGTCAGGCTGTGGAACTGATCTGTTACAGCCGCATTTCAGACATGCGAGATCTATTCTGTGCTGCATGTTCCATAAGCACAACAAAATCTGAGGTGGATTCAATGTATAGAGCAAAAGCAGCCAGATTTAATTCTTCTCATATGGGTCAAATTAACCCTATGATTCCACTGTGCTTCTGATTACAGACTGCCGTGTGGGTTTCTATGACAAAAACCATGATTTTACTGAAGCGGTTTTGCTCTGTAAAAAAACCCAAACAAAACATGTGCATATGATTGTCTAACAAAATCCTGCCTCTACTAATCAAAGAACATGTCATGAAAAGTGTGTAATGTAAATGTTGTGGGCTTCTGGGCCATGTGAAAGATGTTTCTCATGTCATATTTCATCAGAAGGAGGCAGTTATCATAATTATGGTCCAGATTTTTGTTCTTTTCATATATCTGCTGCATGTACAGACACAACAATGTGTCTCCGATGAACAGCACTTGAAGGAATGAAACAAAGAATTGCATGTTCATACAAGGGAATTATAATCATGGGACCAATTATATAATTGGGGTTATTAATCTGGTGATTATATACACAGTAAAAAAAAATTCTGAAGTAGATTTTAGAATTCTGAACATACTTTAATAATATTCATTTTATGCACAATTTAAAAAGCAATTTTTACAGTATATTTTCAAAACAACACTACAAATTTTTATTAAAATTTATAACATTTGAGTTTTAAATGTAATGTTTACATTGTATTTATATTTTAATGCTACTGTCAAATCACGATTAATCACATCCAAAATAAAGGTTTTCGTTTACATAATATATGGGTGTGTACTGTATATATAAATGCACACATGTATGTATATATTTAAGAAAAAAGATGATTTTAATAAATTAAATATATTTATATATTATTTAAATTATATGATATATATACATGTAACCTAAATATTTTCTAAATATATATTGTATATGTGTGTGCATTTATATATGCATAATAAGTATACACAGCACACACACACATATTATGCAAACAAAAACTTTTATTTTGGATGGATTAATCACAATACATTTTTTGACAGTAGTAGCCTTAATTAAACTAATGAAATGTATTTTTTTATTGTTTGAATTTCAGTTAACAGTAATGACTCCAATAAATTGTACAACATATTTGATTGCTGATCAATTAAAACAATACAAAAAAACACTATGTCTAATAATTTAATAATAAAATAAATTAAAATTTAGTTAGTAAAAACATCATAATTAAATAACAGAAAGTAGTTTATGTATTAACTATTAGTTATTTTCCCAAATATTTGTGCAATTTGTTTTATTTTATTTTATTATATTAACTGCTCCCCAGGTTTTATTATCTTTAGGAGCCTAGGTTCCCGCAATTGAGGCCAAACGTGACCCGCATACACGTATAAACTTTATTTATTTATTTTTTTACATACAATCAGAAGATCCATGCTGACGTGCTTTCCCTCCTGACATGTAGAAGCGTGTTCTCACGTGTCTTTTTTCCAAGCCGTGTTTTTAGCTCCTCTACAACACGGATCATAAACAAAGACAGACAGATGGGTACATGGAGGGGTGTCAACATCCTCTCCCCTCCCCCTCGGCCCAGTCAGGAGCCTCACAACATGTGTTCACTTCTGTCAAGAGCTGAAGACAGGCCTTTAAGATGAAAAATGAGAAAGCAGAATGTACATTTAGTTCCTAACTGCTGTATGCAGGCTTTGGGCCCTGGGCCTCTGTGAAGTGATATTTCTGATACTTTCATAAAATGATGGATACATCAGGAAGTTAATGTGATTTAATTGAAATTTAATGTTTTGTTCTGCAGACAGTATATAATCTAATTTTTAATAAATACATGCTAAAATGTATTAACAGGCCCCAGATTGTATTTAGCCCCACACTTTTAGAAATAAAGGTACAAAAGCTGTCACTGAGGCGGTACCTTTTAAAAAGGTACAGTTTAGTACCTATAAGGTTCAAATATATACACTTGAAGTACTAATATGTACATTTTGTACTAGCTTTTGTATCTTTATTTTAGGGAGTGCAAAATAAATAAATAAATGTAACTGTGAAATGGGAAAAATAGTTACATGAATATTTATTAATTATAAAATAGTTTCTTTGTGCTGAATGAAAATATTTCTACATAACAGTGATGAGAAATTGGGAACTGTATAAGCTTCTATACTATATATATATATATATATATATAGTTACTTATATATGGTTTTATGGTTATTTATTAAAATATATAAATATACATGTTTTAATTTTCTCAGCATAAATATAATAACTGTTGTTGTTAATTTTATATATTTATTAAGGGGGAAAAATGACCTAGACATTTGTTTTAATATTATATACACAAATAGTTACTACTAAAGAAAAAAGTAAAAAACAAAACAAATAAATAAATAATAAACAAAATGAATAATTAGATAAGCTTATTAAAGAAAAAGCATTATCAGTAAAGTAATAAATAATGAAATAAATAAATGTAACAAAATAAAGACATATTCTTTACATTAGTATTTATAAACACATAACTTCTTTGAACTTAATTTAAATTTATTAATATACTGTAACGCAATTGGAAAATATTTGCCCGAGATATGAGAAAATCGTCTTCAAATTTGTTCTTAGCAATGCATGGTACTAATCAAAAATGTGTTATATTTGCAGCAGGAAGTATAAAAAACGTCTTCAAAAAACATCATCTTTACTTAATATCCTAATGATTTTTGGCATCATTTTGACCCATACAATGCATTTTTGGCTATATATTCCAGCAACTCCCGATTTATGTATTCTTTTAGCTATATTTGTTTATTTATGGGTGAAAAATGACCCTAAGATTAAATACAGTAATAATGTATTATTATGAGCCATCCAAACCGCTTTAATAATTTATTCTTGGTTGAGTTTTTTCCACAGGAGGGCAGCAGAAGACAAAACTCCCAGAATCCCGATCATACTCCTGGCAACGATCAAACACACATTTATTTTATCACCTTAACACACTTGACTTCAACAAGCCAGCAATCCTTAAATGCCAAGTTAGGAATAATGACAAGCACCCTAATGTTAAAAGATGACAATAATATTACATTTCTTAAAATAGAACCTTTATTATATATAAAAATGCTTTTGATACAAACATTGTCACAAGTGTGCATTATATGAGGCATTTTTGTACACAAAACAAAGACATTTGTGGTGCACCAAAAAGCAAAAAGCTCCTCGGTGTTAGTGGATGGGACGATCCAGACAGATTCAGTCAATGACCTGCTAAAGTGGTATAAAAATCCAAATAAACTCCATTCAGTCACATTCACAACGTTAAAGGGCCATGTAATGAGATCAACAGCTTGAAACATCATCTAACCTTTGCCTTTGAAGACATCGTTTAGTGTCTTTTTGCATGGCTAAGTGTAAAAATACAACTAATGTAATTCGTCAAGTTAAGAGGAAAATTCATCTTCTTCTACGTCTACAGTTCTACATGCACGTCTAATTTCCGATAAGTGCTCAATTTGGCAAGAAGAAAAAAAATATTTTGAGATGGATTCGATCAAACAGACATACAATGTGTGCTACAAAACCTGAAAAACAAATACCAAGAGGAACATAGTTCGATTCTTCAACTTTTCCAAAAACTGGGGAAAATAAATCTGACTTTCAATTTCAAGACACTTTTCTAAACAGCATTAAAAAAGCAGTTTGCTACCACATTACCGTGGTAAGATTAACCACATATCCTTGTTCAAATCATAGCTTAGTTTTACTGTATTATTATTACTATAATTATTATTTTAGTTTTTTACAAAACACCTACAATGAGTTCAGTCCATGAGATGTGATCAAATCCATGTAGTTCACTACAAAGCAGGTGACCTTTAAAGAGATAGTTCACTAATATGAACATTTTGTCATCATTTACTCGCCCTCACGTCGTCCCAAACCCTTATGACCTTCTTTCTTTTGTAGGACACAAAATGAGACGTTTAGCAAAATGTCCAAGCTGCTCTAAAATAAAACTGAAAGGTGTCCAAGTCAATAATACATATAGCGTAAAAGTCTCATATGTTGCTTTTTTTTTGACTGGTCCCCATCTACTTTTATTATGGAAAAGAGCTGCTTATACATTCTGCTAAACGTCTCCTTTAATGAATTACAGAATAAAACAAGTCCTGCAGGTTCTGAACCACAAGATTTTCATTTTTAGTCGAACTGCCCCTTTAAAACGGAAGTCTAAACAAAACAATATCTCCTTCAAAGTAATGGCGTTTCACATGTAGATACGACTATACACAACCGAAGCTATGAGATTAATAACAATTTTACAGTGGTCTATGGTCAGTTCTCATTATATAAACAAAACATTTTAGCTGGCTGTTTTCATTTGTCATTATTTACAGTAAAAGATGTATGTACAATAGCAGCAAACACACTTTTGGTAAACAGGACAAACCAAACATGCTTGGAATCGTATCATATTCACATAGAACATAATCAAAACAACACCTCGTGGCCATTACGAAAAAAATTAATTATTTACTTAATTACACATATGTACAACTCCTCCGCAGCGGATGATTTTGGTGTTATATTGATAATTTGGTTTGCATTTAAGCTCCTTTTTAAGTGGTGTCAGGAATAAAGAAAAATTATTAAATCATAACTAGATTCATATTGAAGAGCATGTAACAATACGGGGGGCACAAAAAATATCATAATATAATTCACTCATGCAAGCACTGTCCTGGCACGACCGCTGTACATATTTTTTCAGGAAGAAATATCCGGAAAACCATTTCCCGTTCCTCTCCGAAAAAGCTGAAATGTTTCTTGAACAAAGCGTGTGGAAAATAAAATAAAATCTTTGTTTCTTCTTTTAAAACTATTTAAAACTATGTACACATCGTGGCCGTTTGCCGGGTGTCATGAGGAGTCCGTGCAGGGCGAGGGGGGCGGGGGGCACAGGTGGAAGTAGCTGCGTTCGGTGGAGGGCGAGGGTGGGCAGCTCTCCTCCGCTGACATGTACTGGCTGCGAGGGGTGGGGGGAGGAGGGTAGGGGTCAGAGTCTGAATTGAGGTCCATGTAGTACTTGTTGCTTTTCCAGCGGCTCGTGGTGTAGTCGCTGTCACACACGTCTGTGCTGCAGGGGGTGGTGGGGGGCGCGACCCCGCGCATCATATACGGCCTGTGGAGGGTAAACATTTAGAGATGGGGAACTTGAGCTTGACAAAATACCCCTCCAAATATTTCAGTTCAACTACCTACCTATCAGCATATCTACCCAATTATAAGCATATTAAACCCAGCCACATCAGATATTTAAAGCTATCTACCCACATCTAAGCATATCTACCCGATCATACTAGAAATTTTAGCCATCTACCTACCTTCCCATGTACCAGCATATCTACCCAACCATACTACATATTTGAGTTATATAACTAGACATCAACACATCTACCCTATATTCCAGATATGTTGGCTATCTACGTATTAGCATATCTACCCTAAAATACTACATATCTCAATTATTTACCTTTGCTATCAGCCTATCTACCCTACCATATTTGACATTTAAGCCGTCTACTAAGCTGTCAGGACATCTACCCCACCAAAGTAAATATTAAAACCATCTACCTACTTTCCAATCTACCAAAACATATACCCAAAAATTTCTACCTATCTACCTACCAGCATCTATCTATCCTTCCATTTGAGTCATCTACCTACCTTCCCAAGTACCAGCATATTTACCCTACCCAATATATATTTGAGCTATCTACTTGAAAGCATATCAAAATATCTACCAAACCATACCAGATACTTGAACTATATCTACCCACCTAACCACCCATTAACATGTCTATCCTACCATTCCAGGTATTTTGGGTACCCACCTACCTTACTACCTTAGCATATCTACCCTACCATAGATACTTGAGTAATCTACGTATCTATCAACATATCTACTCTAATATCTAGACGATATTTTATCTATCTATCTAGAGTTACTAGCCGTCTTAAAATTAAAATTATTTTGCTATTCATTATCTAACTAGCTATCAATATACAGTATCTACCCTACATTCTTGATATTTTGGCTACCTACCTATTAGCAAAACTACTCTACCATACTAGATATTTGAGTTATCTACCTAGCTTTTAGCACATCTACCCTACCATATCAGATATTTAAGCCATCTACCAAGCTATAAGGACATCTACCCCACCACAGTAGATATATGAGCCATCTACCAGAATATCTACCCATCGTACCTACTTGTGTACTTATCTACCAACCTATCATCAAATCTACCCTACCATAACACATAGTTCATCTTTTCATCCATCCTTTCAATCTATTCCCTCCATCCATTAACCTAGGATCTCTGAATTATAACACACCTGTAAGACCTAGTTGTTGATGGGCTGTTGGATGAATAAAAGACTTCTGCGTTGTACAGTGAACGATCTGTCGCTGGTGATGGAGGAGGGTTGAGCATCTATACACAGAAAAGTAAAAAAATTAATTATCAATTAACTGAATTCTCATTTATATGGCATAAACCACAATATTTCTGTATGGAATCAAACAATAAATAACACAGTACCTGAGGGTAAAAAGCTCCTTTGGTGCTGGAGGAGCTACTGGATGATGCTCCCGTCACATGGTTCCTGTCGTAGAGAGGTGCCCCACTGCTGCTGCTGCCCATGAGACTCACTGAGCTCATCATGGACTTCCCACAGGAAATACCTGGGACACAGTGAGATCACACTCATCACACACAAAAGACTCATCACAGACAGAAACGTCATTCACCTTAAAAGACTACAGCAGCTATCAAACAGCAGACCTTTACCTGTAAAAGTACCGTGCTGTGAATTTGTGGGGGCAATGAAGTTAAGAGGCACGTGAGGGGTCCCGCTGATGTACTCGTGAGGGAAGCCTCCATTGGGGCCCTTGTAATGGCGACACACAACTCTCTGACACACAAAACACATGCCTCCCATCACAAAGACAGAGAGGATGATGCCGATGACGGGGCCGATGGTGCTGGTGTGACGTGGAATGTCATTGGGGGGTGAAGGGAAATCTGTGAATAAGACAAACGGGGATAAATACGTCTCATATTTCAAGTTATTGCATGCACAGTCAAATACCTCATGCTTTTTTCGGTATGGTAAACGTACCACAGAAAAGCTCGTCAGATTTGTCTGTGCAGTCTGCGAAGGAGTCACACTGCTGCTTCTTCAGAATACACTGGTTGTTGCCACAGCGGAACTGATTAGGCATGCAAATGGCTAATGGGAAAAATGTGAAAGCACATATCAGTGACTGACACAACAATTAGTTTACAAATCAGAATGAATTAATAAACTGCAATTAGTTTAATTTAATGAATTAAGTGAGTAATTTGAGCCAATGTAGTTGTATGACCGATTTAGTAAATACTTCTGAATTATTTTTAGTGATTCACATGACAAACTATACATTTTTTTTGCATGCATTTCTTTTGAGGACAGCAAATTGGCTTATTTTGTGCCACCCAGTCTTTCTCTCTTATCTTGTGTTTTGCATACAAGTGCATTCACTTATTTTTTTTTCACATTTTTGTCCTTCCAAGTTTTTTTAACTACACGCTATTGTACAAATCTAATACTGCATCTATCAGTTCACAACAAGAAGGAGATGACAGGACACATTTGGAATGAAGAACATTACAAAAAACGGTCAATTACACTTCTGTTGCCTGCCAAAAAAATGGCGTAAGGGTTTTGAAGAGACTGAAATTGCTGTAAAAGTCAAAAAGGTACTGCTCTTTCTGTTGGCAGCAATACTGGGGCAAATCATGACTTAATTTGGAGACAAGTATTGTACGTTTATAGTATTCGCACATCCTGTTGGAAAAGAGCTGCTTGTCTGGCTTGTCACGCTCATAACCTCAAGATTGTGTTTTTACAGAAACATTCTGGTAAATCAGCAGGTTTAAACTGCATAACATTTGGACGTACTGTCGCAGTCCTGTTCATCAGAGCCGTCCGCGCAGTCGGGCTCTCCGTTGCAGCGCAGCTGAGAGTCCACGCATTGGCCTTTGTCGCATTGAAACTGCAGTTCGGAGCAGATGGGACAGTTCATCTCGTCGCTGTGGTCTGCGCATTCTGCAATGCCGTCACAGCGCCATGCCATGGGGATGCAGTCGATCTCGCCAGTAGCACAGGTGAACTGCTCGCTCGAGCAGGTGGGAGGCTCTGAGGGGGGTTGCGGACACATTTGTGATCAGCGCACATGCATGAAAACCAATTGGCATGTTTTTAATTTAATGCGTGCTTGTGTGTGTGTGTGTGTGTATATATATATATATATATATATATATATATATAATGTACCTCCACAGCTGAGCAGATTTTGAAGCAGCACCAGGTGCATGGGACACGAGCAGCGTGGCGTCCCATCGCCCTTTGCAATGCAGATATGGGAGCAACCTCCGTTGTCACGGGAACAAGGGTGGGATGCTGTTATGAAGATTAAAGGACAATTATACTCTTTAATCAGAGGAACTCTGAAGCCACATGGCCTTTAACTATGTAAACCGATTTCGACAACCTATGATTTTAGCAAGTCAAACAAGGTTAAATGCTGGTTTAAAACATTCAACTACCCGTGTAAATTGGTTTAGATGTTTTTGACTAGTCTGACAATTCATTTACGTCATTAACAAATAAATTAAGCTTTTTTTTTTTTTACAGCTTTTAAGACAAGCAAGCAAAGATTTTTGCAAACAAGAATATAAATAACGTTATATAAATAGTTAAAATACTGACATATAATCTGATTAAATATGGTTTAAGATGCAATATATGAACTATTATTAAACACATACATTTTAAAAACATTAGTAATATAATATAATCATATATTTATATTCAAAATAATATATATCCATATATTGCATCCAAAATAAAAGATTGTGTACATAATACAAAATACAAATACATGCATGCATATATTTAAGAGAAATATGTTTATATATTAAATATATATAATATAAATTATAGAAATATACATGTACATTTTAAATATATACGGTATGTGTGTGTCTTCACATACACATAAATATACACCGTACACACACACACAATATACTGACAAATTTATTTTGAAATTTATTTATTTATATATATATATATATATACACATATATATTATATAAATAGACAGGTAGCTCACAAATATAAGAAACAGCTGTGAATTTACCAAACTCCTCTGGCTCCATGTACTCCACCGCATGGATCCCGGTGAGGTACTGGAGTCGCCCCTGAATCCGCGTCCTCTTCTCTCCGGTCAGCTTATCCACGCATTCGATCATCTGCTGCTGTTTGTCGATCCAGTACAGGTGATCCCCCAACACAGTCAGACCGACAGGCTGAAGGATGTTGGAGTCCTGGAGAACGATACGATTGGCCCCTGGGAAGCAAACAAAGAGATCCACAGAGTCAGAATTCAAGTTTTTCCACCGTGTCACATTATAAATCACATCTTTTCGGCCTTTGTGTTGGTCATTTGGCAGCGGAGGGAGGTTCTGTTGCGCAAGTAGATTAGCCGTGGCTTAAGGTGTGATCATCTGTCTTATGCTAACATCAAACATCAGAGCTCAGCATCTGGAGAGACTTTGCTTTTTGGCAGCTCACTGGTAATACTAAAGCGATAGAGTGATTTTCTTTGACAAAGGCACTTGAATAACCTCAGTCCATCAAATTCTTTAGAGCTTGTCAATGTATATATCAGGTTAAGACAACACAGACTATACTGTTTTGATTGGTTTAGACTAGACGGTATTGATAATATACAGTGCAAGTATAGATAGTGCCTGGTCTGTGCTCTCGGCCTGTATTTGTTTGGTTTCCATAGCTCTGTCATTTGACATGTTTAGAAGATCAAATCTCATTGGAGAGGTCAGAAAGTTGTCCTTGTTTCACATGGTGTTCCAGAATACTGCAGAACTGATTGCAATCAATTTGCCCAATGGCGATACAATACAAGACAGGAAACAAAAACATTCTGAGCATGAGATTCAGTGACATTTATGGCCACGTGTTGAGGGAAAAGACCTTATCTTTCTGGCAAAGTTGTGACATCAGAATTAATCTTCAAAATAAATGACTAACATTGAGTTGCTTGGTAACATTTATGATCATATGGTTATGCCATATTTATCTAATTTTCATTTGGTTTTAAGTTTAAGCTTGATCTAGTTTTTTTTTTTATTTAACTTTTTTTATTAACTTTATTTCAACTTTTTTTTTTTTTTTTTTCTTTTAAGTTAACAATAACAACACTGATTCGTACAACATTACATATCGGCAGTTTTTTATCAGTCTTTAATCAAATTTATAAAAAAAAACATCTCAAAATTACTATCAACTATACAGCTTAATCTAGTGATTTTAGTTCGTATTTTACTCAGACAAAGATAAAGACATTTTAAAAAAGGCCTTAACATAAGACATGCAAGCAAAAATGTAGTAGTATTTACCAGACAGATCACTGCTCTCAATCCGTTTTAGGTCGGCATCCACCCAGAACAGTTTTCCCAGCTTGTTGTCCAACGCCAAAGCCACGGGGCGGATCAAACCGGTTGTGAACAGGGATTCACGCTCCGTCCCATCCAAAGACGCACCTTCGATTTTAGCCGAGCGATCCTGAACAGTAGTGAAATACATGTATCTGTGGGGGAAAAAAAGATTTCAAAGTTAACATTTTCCTAATGGTACAAATACGCAGTAAAAATATGGCTAAAAATGTGGATCACACAAACATCTTTCAAGATGTTTCAACATTTAATAAAAGTGTTAGTAGTTATATATGTTATTGCGTTGCACAAAAAATACATGATCAGTAGGAATGGATAAACATTAATTTGTTGAATAGAGGGAACATCTTTGATGGGGCCAAGTTGTTTTGACTGTGTGGGAGAATAGGTGTATATCTTCACACGTCCCAAAAGCCCTTTAGCCCTAATGTTATGTCTAGACTAGTCTCTGATAACTCTCAAAGGAGCGTTTTCTCCTTTGTTTTCAGGGAAATCTGTTAGCGATTATTATTCGGTTTTAAAAAGCAGAACGCTGATATTGATATTGTACAGTACAGTGTCCTTCAAAATGCGATAAACCATCACAGCTACAAAGCAAACCACTTAAAAACAGTTACCTCCTTTGGGAAACATTTGGGGGTTCTACATTATATGTGATGCATTTCCAAAGCTAAGATGGGAACAGAAGAAATGAATAAACCCCAAATTGCTTTGGCTGACGGACCTGAAGACGCCTTCTCTGAGTCAGAGCACTATGGGGTGTTATGTACTCGCTAAACAGCTGCCAATGTCTGACTTTAGCGCTGGGAATGTAGCATATTGCGCATTACATTTCCCACCTGCGATGTTAAACAAATCCATATGCGAATATCTTTGAAGATGTTCTGATCCAGAACGCTCTGAAAAACTAGGTAAAGAAATGCTTCTTCGTTTTTTACGACATTTTGAGGTTGCCAGGTTTGACAACGTTTTGGATCCAGATCCAATGACTAGCTAATGCGAACTTTCAGAGAGGGTCAGCACAAGGTCTTGACAGGAACAAATCAGGCGCAACTAATGAAATTAAGCTATTTAAATCTAAATCACGCTAAGATTTATTTCATCCAATTATTTGCATATAGCATTTAAAAAAAATATTTCCCATCTGTCCTATTGTAATAAAACACAAAAGTGCAAAAAATAAAAATATCTTACAAAAATTAGAAATAAAGATGTTTTTACTTATCTTAATTACTTTGTCATATTTTTTGTTTTACAAAAAGTTTCTAAGAGTAAACTTTAAATAAGAGTTAATGGAAAATAAAAGAGCTCATTTATATAATATTTAAAATATTATAATAAATACTAAATAAATACACAAATAATACTAACATTTCTATTTAGCTATCTCAAACAAAGCAGCGTAATCTGCTCAAATTAGAGATAAAAGTGAGACTAAATATAGGGATGAATGAGCGTGAACTCAGATATGCCTGGTTTGTGCCATAATTTGTCTGTCCTGCCACACTTGTGGGAGAAGTCCCCTCCACCCCACCCAGACGAGGCAGTGAGGGTGAGACGGAAATAGAAAAGCCACCGATGATGGTCACACTAACAATGGGACACACAATTACAGTGCACGCAGCCAACGCCTGCGTATGGTCGACCCGCGAGTGAGCGCCGCAGCACGGGGACCACAGAGGGCCATCTGTTCCACATATTTGGCTATTGGAGAGGCCTGGATGGAATCAAGAGTTTTCCTTCAATATGAAAGAAATGGCGAAGTGCCCCGTCATTAGAGTATCCAGTACTGTGCTGTAATTTCAAGCCTGCCGGCCATAAATCAATAAACATTTGATAAGGTGTTGTTATGTTTCTGGAAAGGAGCCAAACCGAAGCTGAATAATAAAATCTGGGTCATGGATGAGCAGTTAAATTTAATGCAGGTTGTGATAACGACATGCCCTACATTTTATTTGCCAATTATTAATTGTACCCTTTCTCTGCATTCACCACGATGGCACGTGGCTTATCCACGTCGTCCTTCAGGACCTCCCCGATCACGTGGCTGTCCATGCGATGGATGTTGATGGTGTTGGTGGTCTCGCAGGTCCAGTAGACGGTGCGACTGTAGGGGTCCAGGCTCAGGTCATGAGGCTGTTTCGGGTGGAGGTTGGTCGGGGTCATCACTGTGGATGCCTGGATAATTCAGATGACACCAATTTGAGTTAGGACTGCTAATATACAATTATGCAGAGTAATTAATCAAACTAATGAAAAATGACATATATCATCATATATCAATTTTATGAAAATCACGCCAAAAGTGGATTGGAAATGGTTTTAGATAAATATTGACATTAAAATGTAAATTATTTATTATAACGAATTTAATGATTAATGATGTCATATTATAATAGCATTATTAATATTATTTGGTATTAATATTGTTTGGTAACAATATTTGTTACCATTAATGTACTACTACTAAATATTTCTCAGTAAAGACAGACCCACTTTTTGTATTATCTTAACATTAATATTATATATATATATATATATATATATATATATATAAAATGAATTACAAATTCTATATCATATAATATCATATCAATGTCATGAAAATCACACAAAAGTGCATCAGTAATGGCTTTAAATAACAAATATTTTAAAAGAAGTATTATTGCTAATATAATAATGTCATTAATGTAAACAACAATATTGGTTATTACCAAAATACTACTACTATTAATAATGATAGTAATGATAAAATATTTAATAATTATGCATATAATAAGTTAATATTATCATAATCAACAACAACAACCATTTGACAGTGACCTAATTTTTGTATTAATCCACAATAGGCTGAATGATTAAAATGAATAAAAACTAATACAATTTAAAATCACAAACAAATTCATGTCGATATGAAGGGAAAAGTTTCAAAATAAGAAAAATGAAAAAATAGTCAGTTTTTAACTAATAATTGTATTCTTCTTCTTATGTTTTTTTAGTATTTTTTATGACATGTTTTTATAATAATACTAAATTGTTTTACTTTAAATAGATTACAATTATTAATTAATTAAACAATAAATAGTAAGTATACTATTATAATCAAGGTAACATCAACATATTTCAACTGAACCATCACCTGACTGCCATCATCTCGAGCTCTGCGGATATTTTGTCGGCCGTCCACCCAATAGACCAGGCGTTCCAGAGGGTCGAAGCTGATGGCGCGCAAGTTCTTCATAACGTGGATGGGTAGAATCATGTCTGGACTCTGTTCTCCCAGGACCATTCGACTGATGGAGCTCTTCTGGCTGAAGAGCAGGAAGCTAGAGGGCGCTGTTGAGCAAAACAAGAGCAGGGTGAGAATGAAGGATCCAAACTAAGTTATAGGAGCACAGGTCAACAATGGACATCTCAGAGCCAACTCTATTCCTCTGATCAGAAGGTGAAGGTCAGCTAAATGCAATCATATGAACTAAACGCAATCAGCCTTCCCCTCCAGGCCATGAAAGAAGGAAGAAATAAGAGGGAGTAAAAACACACGTAGAAACACTTTCGCATTGCCAAGACCTCTGCACTCTTGGCCAAATGCTCTCATCGTGCTCCCTGGCGTGCTTGTTTAATCCAAGTTCTGTAATTTTTAAGCTTATAAGGAATTAAATGCATATGAGTTTTGCATGGCTGGGAGCCATTGTTTTCTAATGCCGTTTCAATCTGCCAACTGCATCTTAAACCCCATGACTCACTTTAATGTCGGTAAAACCCAGTGAACTTCATGGCTGGGAGACCATAGATTACTTTACCCCCGATGGCTGCTAAAATCTCCCAACAGTGCATTTTAATAAGGGTTCGGCAATAAGGACAATATTATAGAATAATAACAACAATAAAACTTACTATTATAAACAGTAGTATTGTTAGTTTAGTAAAGTATAAACATATGCTTATACAATAGTAAATATTACACTTATTATATATATATGATAGGAAGGAATGATATGATGAAAGCCTCTCCTCAGTGCAAGACACATGAAAGCCCACATGGAGTTTGCTAAAAAAAAAAAAAAACACCTCCAAGATGGTGAGAAACAAGATTCTCTGGTCTGATGAGACCAAAATAGAACTCTCTGGCTTTAATTCTAAGCGGTATTTGTGGAGAACAAGACAATGACCCTAAGCACACAGCTAAAATAATGAAGAAGTGGCTTCACAACAACTATGTGACTGTTCTTGAATGGCCCAGCCAGAGCCCTGACTAAAACCCACCAATGTTTACCATCCAACCTGACAGAACTGGAGAGGATCTACAAAGAGGAATGGCAGAGGATCCCCAAATCCAGGTGTGAAAAACTTGTTGCATCTTTCCCAAAAAGACACTGGCTGTATTCGATCAAAAGGGTGCTTCTACTAAATACTGAGCAAAGGGGCTGAATACTTAGGACCATGTGATATTTCAGTTTTTCTTTTTTAATAAATTTGCAAAAATGTCAACATTTCTGTGTTTTTCTGTCAATATAGGGTGCTGTGTGTACATTGAGAAAAAAAAAATTAACTTCAATTATTTCAGGCTGCAATATAACAAAGAGTGAAAAATGTAAGGGGGTCTGAATACTTTCCGTACCCACTGTATATCTGAACGTTATATAATGATATTATTATAATATTTATTATTATTATTTAATGTTGTCCTTACTGCTGAACCCTGATGATTCACTGTTTAGATGATCAAATTGCGATTATATATTTAAATAATAATAAATTAAATTAATTTTAAAGAATTATAATAATTCTTAAAAATATTACTACTACAACTAAATTCTGTAAAAATATAAGCAGTGGGGAAAAAAATAACTAGAAGCCAAAATGCACCAACTTTAAAACACCTTACATTTCCCTTCTAAACCAACACAATCTCACGAGCAATTCGTACATATTCGTACGAGGTGCCAAATTTGTGCCAATCCGTACTAATTCGTGCGACCTCACTTGTACGATTTCGTACGATTTGTCTAAAACCACGTGATGGGTATGTTTAGGGGTGGGGTTATGTTTAGGTCATTCGTACAAATTCATACGAATTGGCTTCTCGTAAAATACGTACGATTTAGAATACATCGTTTGTATTCGTACGAGTGAGGTCGTACAAATTCGTACGAATTAGCCACCTCGCAAAATATGTACGAATTGCCGTGAGATCAGGTTGTCTAAACCCACTATGCCAAAACTCACAGCTGCAGTTGCGTCCGTTTGCCTCCAGGGTGTAGTGGGAGGCACAGCGGCACTGGGCTCCAGAGGGTGACGCAAGGCAGAGGTGGGCGCACTGGCCGTTGTTCTGCGAACACTCGTTGGCGCCGTCTTGTCTGGAGGAGTGGAAAACCAGGATGTCCATGACATACTCCAGGTGCCCTTGCACCACCGTTCGGTTCAAGCCACTGCGTTTGTCCGCCCGCTCAATGCTGCGCAGGTTCCAGTCGGTCCAGTAGATGTAATCGCGATACTGAGTCAAGCCGAATGGATGAGGAAGATCGTCAGCCACTATCTCTCTTTGCAAACCTGAGGACAATAAACAAAGAACGTCAGAGGGTCTAATAGCGTTTCAGCATTTCTGATGTTTTTTTATTAAAACCTATGATTTGTCACCTTGCATGTTTGTGGACTCAATCATACAGGTGTCAAGGTCCGTCCAATAGAGTCGCTGGTCGATGAAGTCAATTGTGAGTCCGTTGGCTCGGCCCACTTTGTCCACCAAAGTCATGATGTTACTGCCGTCCATGTGAGCTCGAGCTATCCTGGGTCGACCACCCCATTCGGTCCAGTACATGTACCTGCAAATCCACATCATTAACTTGATTGCAGATCTACCTAAATAAACTTTATCCATCATCACACTGATAAATGTGTTTATCAGTGTATTTAAATTTAATTAATTACATTACATTTCATTTCATTTTAATACATTTTTACTTAATTTACTTGCATTAATAAACATTTTAAAGACAAGCATTAATAATATAAAATTGGGAAAATATATTAATAGATTAATATTAATAGATACTGAATTTACTATTATTCATTTGCATGTACACAAATTAGTATTTTTTATTTATTTAATTAATAATCTTTAATAATAAATAAAAATGATAAAAATAGTCTATTTGATTCTGAAGTTACATATATCTGTTAATTCTTTTACACTGCGTATAATATTTTCTAAAATTATAATACAATAAAATAAAAATAATATTATATTAATTTAGTATTCCTTTATTTGCCATTTAATATTGTTATTATATTAATGTGAATTAAACATACACATTCAATATACACAATTAATAACAAAAATAGGTCACATTAGAAAATGTTACTAAATTTTATATTTATACAAAATTCTAAACACATTATTGTTTAAATTATAAATTATTTAATAAAACCAATTAATTAATGCCTACAGCAAAATCTTTTTTGCAATAAAATTGTAAAATAGTTATGTTTAATGTTATTGATTAATTATAATTATGAATACACTTTTCATTAATATTAAGTTACATTAACAAAAACAGAATGCTTTTGATACTTCTATTTACACATAAAAAATAATACTTTGTATTTGTTGATAAATTAATTAATTTAACTAGTTTAGTCTAGCTGCAGCAAAAGCTTGTATGACAGGTCAAAACTTAGCAAGGATGAGCTGCCAATGTTAAACAATGCAAAAATGTTACTTTTCCCCCCATCGGGCAAGCAAGCAGTGAAAAACACATCTAACCAACGCCTCAGCCCACTCAATGCACCACTGGGCTAAAAGTCAACTGAGTCAACACCTCTCAGTGTTAAGGTGAGAAGAGACAATGCTAAAGAATGCGTTGGCTAATAGAGGCAGTCGTGCCTCAGAAGCCACAGGAATGCCTGCTGGGCGCTGGAGGACATGACTTCACTCCTCTGAGCCACATGCAGTGGCTGCGGCATGCTGGCACTTGTCTTCTGCCACACATACAACTTGATGCCCCGAGGAAGCACTGTAATACCAAAGAGTGTGCCTGTGTTGGAGTATGAGGGCGTTAAATCAGACATTTAACTAGTGGTAATCGACTAGCATACTTCCAGAGGGCTATAAGATGTAGGAAGCCTACGGTTAACCAAAACACAAGCAGTGAACACGTGAACATTAAACGACGTGCATAAAACATGATTAAAGTGAAATTGTAGCTAAAGGAGGCTGGTGTTCTTACCCATTGCCAGGATCTAGAGCAAGAGAGCGAGGGTTATCCAGGTCTTTACAGACCAGCACTTGTCGGTACTGGCCGTCCAGACGAGCCACTTCAATACGGTTAGTGCCGGTGTCAGCCCAGTAGAGGTTTCGACCCATCCAGTCCACAGCCATTCCCTCAGGATAGTCCAGGCCAAACTCGATGACCGGTTCCACCGAACTGCCATTCATGAAGGCTCTGCTGATAGTCTAAATGAGAAAAAAGATCAGGGAAATCAGTAAATACTAATGCTAAGAGCATGAACATACACACAAAAAGTAAGTAAAAAGAAACAAACAAACAAAAGCCCAAAAGGCTATTTTAGAATGAATTTAAACAAGCTACAAGCTACTGCTAAAATAAAGGCATACTCATTCATGGGTTATTTTTTGTTATGTAATAAATATAATTATATAATGTTTTAGTATATATAATTACTTGCATGTATTCATTTTGCAGAACAAGTATGAATAAAATGTACTAACATTAATACACCATTTACTGCAGTTACAAAAAAAAAAAAAAAAAATCTTATTTAAAATAAAAAAATATTTTTAAAATAAAATAATGAAGAATAAAAATATTTATTTATTTTGTTTAGTTATTTTAATGTCATGGTTTTAAGGCATACACATACATAGGTATTTAAATTGTAAATGTCATTAAATAATACATAAGAATATTACTCTTTAGCAAAAAAGCCCATGACATTAAACTATATAACACACAAATAAATAAATAAATTAATAAATAAATAAACACACACACACAAATATACAAATATATATACTTATGGTTCAAAAGTTGGGGTCAGTAAGATATACTGCTCATCAAGGCTGCATTTATTAGATTAAAAATCCAGAAAAAACTTTAATATTGTAAAATATTTCAATTTAAAAAAACTTTTTTCTGTGTGAATATATTTTAAAATGTAATTTATTCCTGTGATACAAAGCATCATTACTCCAGTCTTCAGTGTCAC
>JAUMHR010000090.1:5216311-5236364 GCA_032361145.1 Enteromius fasciolatus
CCATGCGTCTTAGCAGACGCAGTACTCGTTCCATGTCTCAGGGAACAGGGGTTACGGAAGTAACCTTTGTGTTTTCCTCACCTCTGCTTGATATCACTCTAAAAAGCCCTCCTGTTTTGTTAAAGTTCTGCTTCACTCTGTTCTACATATTTGTCTTTATGGGAACCCAGAGGGCACCCATGGCACTTCGCAATCAGGGTCACAAAAGATTCTGTGAAAGCAGAATCTACATAATTGCCCCACAAAGCAGGGGACTTTCTACACCAGGGACGGCACATCAGTCAAATGAGTTATCTTAAACATCTCTACACTGAGGGGGTGAATTAAGGGGGTCTGCGGCAACTTCTAAAGGGTTCAAAGGGGTGGGGTGAAGAAGGGGGTGAGTTTGACTGCTCGGAGAAAAGGGCAAAAACACATGGCAAGAGTGACAGAAATAAAAGCCCCACAATTCCCATACTGCTTAACGAAAAAACCTTACAGTGCAAAGTGCCAATAATCAAGCCTCCTTTTCAGACGTACGGGACACCTGAGATGAAAGGGGATGTTGTTGGCACACATTCAAAATGATCTTTTGGTCATTTATGAGAACAGGCTCTGAACCTGAAACACCAGTTGGAGCTCTGTATAGTGAAGGTGAGGACATGTCAGGAGTAGGGATGGGTATCGTTAACGTTTTAATGGTAGTACTACTTTTATTGATACCACTTATCGATTCAGTACTTTAACGGTACTCTTATCTGTACTTTTTTTTGTTTTTTTTTTTACACAAAATATTTAACAAAATAATTGAGAACAGAATTAACAACACTTGTAATAATCTGAATAATCTAATAATCTAAAAGCCTAACAAACACCAATGTTTAAGCAAATATTACACAAACAAAACAAATAAATAAACAACTATTTTGCTGTGAAAGAATGGACAGTGGTTACAGTCGGGGCATGCTGGGATGCAAGAAGACTAACACTAGTTTGTTTTATTAGAACACACTCACATCAATTAGTTTACTGTGTTTGGGATTAAAAGTAATAAAAGTTTGAAACCTCTTGCAATGTACACTAAATAAAGTGAATGTATTTCATCACTACAAATTAATTTTTAGGTAAGCTCTGCTTTATATCTTAATTTCCCCTGTTTTCTATTATATCTGCTTTATTTCTTAATAAGAATAGTTTATTATTATCATATCTATTTGTAAATGCAGTACTGTAAAGGCATTTTTAGTGTTTAAAATTTATTAAGGCTACTGCAGTGAACAAATACTAAATATTTATATGACTATTTTTAGTTACCAATGCCCTGTTACACATACTTACACACACCATGCTGAGGGTTGTTACATGTGTGAAGTTACAGAAATATTACAGCTGTAGGTACTATGTAGCAATGTGTACTTACATAGTAACTAGTGTATGTAGTATGTAACCACAGTGTAAGTACACAGGTATTAGGGACACCTAATATAAAGTGGGACCAAGTATCTTAACTGTGGTTTATATGACTTACACACTATATACCATGAAATCATACAATATTTTGTGTGACAAACAGAGCAATATATAGATTACTACATGAAATGGGTAAATCATCCTTTAAAAAAAAATCCAAATATGACAGCCATATACTATAAATAAAAAATCTATCAAGTCTAAAAATCATGTCTCAAAAACAGGCTGGAAAAAAACTGCTACATGGTCCTTTCACAAACATGAAAAACTAACAATGGAAATGTCCTCAGCCCTAAATGCAATTCAACTTTTCAAGGAGGAAGGTAAGAAAAAAGCCCTTTCAGACACCAGCAGTGTTAAAGGGGGAAAAAAAGCAAGAAGGCAAGAGGGAGGGAGGAGGGCCCGAAAGCCTCCATTCCTCTATTTATAACCATTCAGGCAGTGAGCAGCCACATTCCAAATGCCAGAAGGCACTTTTCAAAACTCCTCATTTAAAACTTAATGTTGTTTTCAGCTTCTAAAAAAGAGCCGCCCTCCCTCACACCCACCATCGACCAAAAGGAATCAAAAAAAAAAAAAAGGCAAACAGTAACATGTAAATGTGACTCTGTTCGCAGGCAGTCCAGAAACGGCCCTTTCAAAACAAAAAGGGCAGCTGAAATGAGGTAAGCGTGCATCAGTATGCAAAAAAGAAAATCTTTAATGAGAAATTACTGATGGCTGGGCAGTGCTGCAACTCTGCCGATTAGCACTTCAAGGGCTTTTCTCCCTTTCAGAGGGTAAGTGGGCCAGCTAAAGAATGGCCTCCGCCTCCATTAAGGTGAATCTGAAGAACCCTTGTGAGAAAGGAGAACAGAACACACTTGTCAGCTGCTTGGAGGCAGGGGAATGTGGCGCAGCCACCCAAAAAGTGCATCTGGTGCAGGGGTGGGGTGGGGTGCGTGGATGGAGGAGGACCTCCGCGAGATTTCGCCTCTATTCTGTGCAGCTTTGTTCTGGAGTAGGCAGGGGGTCAGCTCTGAACACATGACTACAGGGCTTCCCTCTTCTGCAGAAGAAGAGCGTGTCCCAAACATCCCTTCAAAACACTTCAGAGGGAACAGTAAAAATGAGGCTTTTTAATATCTTAATTGTTTATCCTACACTGCAATGAGATTAAATGGAGACCAAATTAATAAAGTCTTCTGCTGAACAGGTTTCTCTCTCCCTGTCCATGTTAGAGTTTCAGATTTGGTCTCGAACTGTTCTGTCAACAATATCAGTATGAAATTCTCTTAATTGTGATTTGAAGAAGAACCATTTAAGACAATATTGCTCTTCTTGAGGACAGATCAAACACAAATGAGATTTCTTTAGTCTCTCAAATGTTCCTCGGTTACAGCAATGAGGAAAAAAAAGAGCTCAACAATGTCTCCCGCTGCATTTGAGACAAAGTCGACAGTGACATGATACGAAACAGAGCAATACAATTGCAAAATGCAAGCAATAATAATAATACCCCTCTGGTGATGGTTGCCCGAACAATCACAAATAAGATCTTTTTTATATCTCAAATGTTTCTCAGTTGCAATGAGATTAAATGAAGATTTGTGCTTGCATCTTAAATTTCGCACATGTAGTGTCACATGTGTTTCAGAGAAATTTCTGAGAATTATGCAGGTTCATTTTACTGATATCTTATCAGTCACTATTTTAATTTTTTCCCAGGAATTTAAGTGAGAAACATCTGAGGCAAGCTTGTAACTCAATCAAATACAACGGAGCTCTTCATTAAATCTCCTAAAGTATGAAAGAACAACATTCCTGAGTGATGGTGAGTGAAAAGTCAGAGTTTCTATTGCTGGATGGCTAAACCAACAAAAATACCTATAATGTGAACGTACCACCTTCTACAATACTCTTTCCTGTGGAGAACACAAGGAGCCATCAGTTTTGCTAAAAGAACTGCTAAAAATTATATTATTTCTATAGGAAACAGCTTTAAAAGAGAGTCCCAGTGCTCAGTAGTCCTCCATTGGGATGTTTGGGGGAGGATTATTCTAGAAGGTGTTGCGCGTGGACTTCAATGAGGATCTGGCCTTTTACCGAGCTCTATCTGTCAGCAGGAGTGCCCTAATCCTCAACTCATTCAGCCCAGCTTTAACACAGGAAAACACCACCTCGCTCCTCCCTTTGACGGCCACAGAAAACACCTCTGCATCTCAAAGTGGGGGTAAAGCGGAGTGTACACAAACAGGGACTTGCGCTGAGTCGTGGTGGTTTTTTAAGCCACCCTTGCCCTGCTGTTCACCCTTGGCCCGCCTGTCCTACTGCCCCTTCTCTTTAAACGCCACAGCAGGGAATCTGGCAGATTAAAAAAAAAGCCCTGGGATACAAACAGGTTAGTTGTGATGGCATTTGCTGGCTGTGACTGTCCGTAAACTCACTCGGAGTTCAGTGCATCAATAAATAATAGCTACCCTTTAAATGCACAGTTTGAGAGCTCTAACCTCAACTTGCCACACACCTAACAGGTATATAAACCTAGACATCACAAGATATTGCTGTATTGTTTTGCCATTCTAGTTTGAGCCGTAACATACATAAATGATCCAATTCGTTAACATTAGTCAATACATTAGCCCTCAGCTAACAAACATGGTCTTTACAGCATTTATTAATATTAACTTCTACAAATAAAAACATGTGTAACTTTTCTTCTTCACTGAATAGTAGAAATGATGTCTACATAGCAGAGATTAATAGTCAAAGTGCAGGAAGATATTGAGAGAGCCAGGTTTGGAAAGGTTGTTGAGAGTCAGCGTGAGAAGAAAAGCAAACGAGCGCGAGAAAATAAGAGGGGGGATGTTTCCTTAGCTTCTTTTGTGTTTACACGACAGGCTTTCAGGCATCCTGACTGAATGAAAAACCTCTGTATTATGACACCCAGGGACCTGTGCCTACAGGTAGCTGACTAATTACACAATGCCAAAACCACGAAAACGCCCAGACCACGAAGCCTGTGCCACAAAAGAACAGACATTGAGGAAACAAAAACAGACGGAGAGAAATTACGACAGAATAAATCAAGACATTTGGTCTGAGGCCTGAATTAAAACACAAAATAATCCATGTAAATATGAAACATTGCACAAGAAATCCTTTCTTGTATACTTGAGGTTTCACAATGGTTTAGTCTTTAAACAAAAACAAAAGTGCGGGAACTGACCGGATGTCTGGTGTCCCTTTCTTTTTTTTATATTACACAATCAGTATCAGGTTCCAGAAACACTTTACGCTGAAACAACAGCTTGATAAACTCCAATGTCAATGAAGAATGTACACTCTCGAATCTCACGGATATCTCAAAACTCTTGAAAATCCAAACTGCAATTTTGCTCACTGCAGGAAGGGGGCGCTATTCAAAAGGTTGTTAAAAAAAACACTAACAGCAACAACAACAGGATACTTTCGAGAAATGTACTCCAAAAGGCCATTAGCGAAATGTACATATGATGAACACTTCAGGGAAGTACTTGAAGGACTAGCTGCTCACTTTCGACAAAGAATTCGCCCCTGGACTCTCCGGCAGTCCTCAGGTCCCCTCTCATTACTCCAGATACTCAGACTATTCAATCAGCACCAAAGCTCGAGTCTCAATTCAGCTATTGTTGAGCATGGAACACCATAAAATTTTACAGCTACCGGTGAAAGGAAAACCAATGAGCAAACTTCGCAACAAGGTGACACCACCTTAAAAGTAAAATGTTAGTTGACTTACCTCAATTTTATCCGTTTTGGCATCTCCCCAGTAAAGCTTTCCAGCGATGTAGTCAATGGCCAAACCATTGGGCCAACCAAGGGAGGTGTTGAGCAGCACAACCCTGTCCGTTCCATCCAGATTGGCTCGTTCGATTTTAGGCAACTCCCCCCAGTCAGTCCAGTACATGTATCTGCACAACAGCAACAAGAGTACGGTAAATTACAAGCTAATTCAGAAGTACCTTAGACATCTCAGCAATAAAGTACATAACTTCCATACCCGTTTATGGGATCTAACACGATGGCTCGTGGCTCGTCCAAGTTCTCGGATATGAGGATGCGTCGAGAGGTGCCGTTGAGTCTAGTCACCTCAATGCGATCAGTACCCGTGTCCGTCCAGTAGAGGTTGCGTGCCACCCAGTCCACAGCGATTCCATCGGGATGGTTGATCTCGTTGGTGACCAAAGTCTGGGCGTCGCTACCGTTTAATCGGGCACGGCGGATGGCCCTCACCTCATCATCCGTCCAGTAGATGTATCCTTCCACTGGGTCGTAGTCAATAGCAATCGCATGCCGGATGTCACTGACTTGTAAAACGATGTCCGTGAAGTCAGGTAAATCCAGAGATATTCGCCGAAGGTCAGTGCGGCGAGCCAGTAGAAGCACCTGTTCCGCCCCTGGTAATAAGATTCAGATTTGCTCATACGGCTGAGAACAACAAAGACATCTGTTACTGCAAATGACTCATCATAAACGAGAGATCATCTAGCCTTTGACCTGCGCTGTCTACTTCAATTAGGAAAGCAGTAATTCAAAAGCAACTCGCAAAAAGGTCTATAAGCATGTGCATTAAGACTACTACTGTGCCTAGGGCACAGATTCAACTTGTCAAAGAAAACAGAGTCTGACAGTAGCAATTAGTAGCATGAATTGCAGAGTTGTCCCTACAGACGGTGCACTGCAAGATCGCATTGCTCCATTACAAAAACCGCATGCCAGGTTTAAATACCAACAGTAGAATCTGTCTAGACCCAATCTGTGGAAGCAATTAGGTCCAACCTTGTCCTTATTTAATCGCTCTTTGTAACCGAGCACGCTCCAGTACCCACAACACCAGCTGCGGTCCACGGCACCCAATAAGTAGTGACATCCATCAGCGCTGACACCAATAAGAGGAGGAAAAAACAGCTCCTCTAGGGTTTCTTGGGCTTTTTTTTGGTTTTAATTTGTCCTTCGTTCTGCCTTGCATGTTATCAAAGCGAGTGGATGTCTGACTAAACCAAAACAAATGCCTTCAATTTAGCCATCCAAGCTAAGCAAGTATGAGGTGTGGACGTTTGCTCATGCTAATCCTTTGTCCTACTGGACCCACTCGTGCCCTTGCATTGCCACTAATGAAAGTCCAGTATAATGGGCTATTGTTTGTTCTGATTAGTTGTCAACTTTTCAGGAGAGTTGCTTAATCCTGAGGTCAGTGGGAATATGTTTCATTTGGCCAGAGAACCTCCCCTGTCCTCTGCTAATGCAACACTGGACAGCTCCATGTTTCAATTGCGCCACTGGAATGAAGGCTTGAAGAATACTTCTCATTGTTTCCTGGCCTGGGAATACACTGCCTCAAATTTGGAGTTATAAATTCAAGTAGAAAGGCAGAGCGACTTGGGAAGGGGTGAATGTATTTTTTTCTAATAAAAGAGCAGTCTGTCATTAGCAGGCTGGGTGCACAGATACAATGGACAAGTCTGTTCTGGAGAGGCTGGGAAATAAAAAAAACCTCAAGCAAGCCAGGGGGTGAAGACTGATTTTAGAGTAGCCCTTAGTGCTTTAATGTACGTCCTTATAAAGAATAAAAGGACAAAATACATTCAATTTAAATTAGCCAAATGCATTGCAAGTTCTTTTTGGACATATAAATATGCCTGGATCTTTCTGTTGTCCTTAATTTACTTTACTCCATTTTTTATACACCATTTTTTTTTTTTTTTTTTTTACAAAGTTTCACCAATGAACTTGTTTGAAGTAGAAGTTACATTCTTGATTTGGAAGGATCATGTTAATAACTTCTAAGATTTTATTTAATGCCATGATTTCTCCAGACCTGGCAAATGTCATTTTGAATTTCTCTGGTATTTCCAAGGACCCCATAATGACTAGCAATTTACAACCAGCAAAGGGGCATTCCTTAAGGAGTCTGGAGATATGGGAATGTATACAAACCGCTGAGAAATTCAACCGAACTGAACTGGACCTAAACGCACAAACATTGGACAGACCCTGTCAGCCCTAATAGGCAACCTTGGGACCACCAAAGCCCCGAACTAGGTCTAGCAGCTCTTTATCTATACGAAAATTCTTATTGCAAAGAGAAAAATCAGCTGCTCTGGAATAAGGTTATGATTCATGATTCAGAAAAGAGTGATTTTGACTAAATTGTAAACTCAAATGAACCACCATCTGTCAAACATTAGTCTCTGTCATGGTCTTCTGTGCAGGACGGCATGCAAATGTTTTATAGATGCACAGTACGCCAATCCTCATACCAAAACCAGCCCATGAAAGGCCACAGTTCATGAAAATCAAATTTTACGCTCGAGAGCAGGAACATCATAATAAAATTACAAATGCAACAAAACCATCCATGCTCTTCATAGAAAAGCAGCCACGTCTATCTTTTTGGTCTTTGTAAGCATTAAAACCAACATGTTTTTTACCTGGTCGACACGTCTTTCCATCCTCTTTAAGTTTAACCCCAGTTGGACAGGCACAGCTATAGAAGGGTGGCACGGGGGAGAGAAGACACAGGTGGGAACAGCCTCCGTTTCTTTCACTGCATGGGGTTTTAACTGTGGAGCAATGACAGGGAAAGAGGAAAGCTATAAAACTGTTGTTTATTAGACATTACTGCAAAGAGCAATGACCTCTTGGTTAAAAAATGACCAGAAAACACAGTCATCTGAAGAGTGTGTGAATGTTTCACCAAATCCCCACCTTAATTTGAGAAAGTTCATCAGATAGGGTGATTAATGTGTCGGAGCACTGAATAATATTGTAAATAAAAGGTCTGGTATATAAATAACCATGGCTTAAACACATTAACCCTGCTCTTTTATTGCTCAGGAAACCTAACATTTTTAAAAAGAAGACTTATAATTGACTTCATGTGTTATTTTCGAGATTCACATGATGTTTTATTTGGCACCGTGAACTATGAACTTCCTTTTTACCTGTGACATGACAGATTAGAGGTAAAAAAAACAACAACAACAACAAAAGCATTGCTCAGTTCCTAAACAAAACTGCAACCCTTGAACAAAAGCAGGTGGCAGCAAAACATTTTATTTCCTGTAACAGGTTTTTCCATTTCCACCAGGTCACGCTCGGCTCACTGCAGCCTCTCAGAAAACGCATCTGCTCCATCAGGAAAACATCGGCGGCCCTGACCCAACACTTGTTATCCCCCTCTTCTACATGCTACCCGCAGATGTGGTGTCTGCCCAGCACACTGACTGATGACTGGTCCACAGTTCAAGGACACATGAGGAAATTCGCAAAATACCAATACAGGCACAACTGTGAGGACAAAGTATGTTTGACTATGCAACTGCAAAAACACAAATACATACATAAAAAATGTAATTAGATTAAATTAATTAATTAATTAGATTAAATAGTAGATTAAATTAATTTACACTATTGTTCAAAACCTTTCTTTTTGTTAGATTTTAGGTTAAAAAAAAATTATTATTTTATTTTCTAGGAATGCATTGAATTGATTAAAAGTATATAGAGTAAAAAAGTATATAGGCAATATAGACATTTAACAACTACACAACTGTTTTTACCAGCGTTGATATGAATAAACGTTTTTATCAGCAAACCAACATTTTATTATTTCTGAAAGATCAAGAAGTCTGTAGTTATGGCTATCAACTTTGTCATCACAGGAAGAAATTACAAATTAAAATAGAAAAAGATACTTTAAACTGCAATAATATTTTACATTATTCTATTATATATATATTACTATACTGTCGATTCAATAAATGCAGTGAGCATTAGATACTTTAGACTATTCGGTCTTTTTAATTTATCAGCATTATTATACATATTTTATAATTGCTTTTATCTGTTATAATAGACATTTAGGATTATCGAAACAAAACACTGAACCTGAGTGCCTGAACCACCCTGGTTGAAATCACTGGTCTCGATCTTCACGTTTTTTTGCATGATGATTGCTTCATCTTTTCTTTATTATCTTACCTCCAACACAACAAACACTTACCTAGTGTGGTCTTTGTGGGCTGTTAAATGTTTTGGAGCAATCCACACCCACATCCTCTCTCTCTCTCACACACACACACACACACACAAGGACTAAGGTGGGGGTGGGATCATGCTGGGACTGTTCCCCGTCTCCACTGAGGAACTGTGTTTATTTGTTCAGAGTGGAATGCAAGACACTTGAAAAATTTCATTCCCTGAGAACTATTCTCCCCAAATTGCCTCACGGGCCAAAAGGCTGACACTTTTACAAAGAGGCAGTACAGTAAGTGCTGAAAGAATGACCTAAAAAACTAAACATGGAATGTGAAGGATCTGACCTGAGCCTAACACTGAAGATTACGGTTCCTTCACAAACAAGGTTTGTGAAAATCTGATGTGTATTAGCGCTTCAAATCAGTCTGAATCCTAGGGCCAGCACTTAAACCTCATGGGTCCTGGGATAAAATGTGTATTTTGTTCTGGTTTGATAAAAACCCGACCATCTATTAACTAGTGTTTTGAGTTTCCGAGGAGAGTACACTCACTGTTGGGCTGCCGCTCTTGGCCCAGCACCTGGATGTCCATCGGCGAGTAAATGCCGCTGAGGATTTCTCTCCGTTTGTCTCCAGCATATTTGTTGCAGGCATGGATGGATCGGGTCTGCCAGTCTGTCCAGTACAGCGTCTTTTCATAAAGAGTTAGGGCGAACGGGTGAGTGAGGGAACCCTCCACAACGGCCTCCCTGTAAGTATCAATGAATATGTAAATACACACCCCACTTAAATGATCAACATGTGTTGCATTTTGGATGTTATATGCTTTTGAGTGATGCATGACATGATGCAGTTTCCATGCTTAATTGCTACAATCAGGTACAAACCCAGAAAACGTGAAAACATTTTTCCGTAAGCCTGTGAAAAAAGGCTTTGCTCTGCCTGTGATGTATAAAGGAGATCTTATTACCACCCCTTAATTGGTACATTTCCACCATTGTGCTTTTGCAAGTGACAATGGTGTAGTAGTCCTTTAAAGACCTATCTGACACTTTTTGTAACTCATTTATGGTTTTAACATAAAATTGTGTTTATTTGACAGTTTACGCGCGAAAAGACATGAAAGAAAACTTTTTCTGAGCGCAAACTTTAGATATGTGTGCAGGAAAACTATATTTTTATAGAATTTTAAACTAATATGGACCTACTTTAGAAAAGCGAGTGGGGAGCACCAGCTCATTTGCATTTAAAGAGACATGCACGAATATAGCCATTCAATATAGGCATTTTGAAAATGATTTAATAAAAGCTCTGGGGGATATTTTTAACAGACACATTCTGGGGACACTTGAGACTTCTATTACATATTGTAAAAATTAGCATAATAGGTAGGGTTGGGTATCGTTTAGGATTTTTTCGATACCGGTGCTATAATGGTACCGGGTTTCGGTACCCAACCCTAATAATAGGTCTCTTTTAAAGGTAAAGATATTTAGAATGTTACAAAAAAAATTCTACTTGAAAAAACAACAACAACGAATCTAAAAAAAAGAATGCATACATATCCGACCTCACAAAAAAATCTTAAAATAAAATATAATGTCAGTCTGCTGGTTCAAAGTGATCATAACCACTCAGGTTGACCCAAAAATCACGAGTTAGACCAGCACTGATGGGTATAAACCAGCCTGGACCAGCTTGGAATGTCTAGTCTTTCAGCAAAAAACACACAATCCAAGCCAGCTTGCTTTATGAATCCAGTAGGAATTCTTTATATGGGAAATAATTCCAGTAAATGTAAATTAGGGACTCTGGTTGTCCTACATGTCTTAATTTCAAAGACATAAGAGGCCTACAGGTATTACCCTTTCCAAAAGGCATATAGAAAGGGAATTTAAGACCACAACAACAAGCCAACTACATCAACTGAGGACTGAGGTCTTTTTTAGACCCTTCAGGAAATCTGGAGCTCATGTGAAACCAAACCCCCCACCTCCTCCCTCCCTTTGGGGGGCCCGTAGGACTTCTTTTCCAAGAAGAGGGGGGAATTAAACAAATCAGGCTGTCATCGACCTGTAGGACTGCATCTGTTTCAGTCGTTAGTAGGGAGTCTTCCTGTTCTGTAATGGCACAGCTGCCCTTATTAAGTGAAGTTCCCTCGGAGTCCATCGGAGCGCCGTGTGTCGCGTTTGTCCGGCCGAACGACGGCCTTCTGAACCACCGGACATAAATAAACAGGAGCGGATCAAAGAAACAAGTGTTTAGAACCGTAGTCTGCAGTATTTGGAGAAGCATCGCTCATCAATCACAGAGATGTAGTGGGTCGAGAGGGGATAAATTTTCCTGGTTAGGTCGGGGGAGTCGGTGTGCATGGAAGAGTTAGACCTGACATGTTGTTCAGCCTCCTGATTTTTAATAGTGTGTGACGACCGGGGGAATGGGGGACGGGTGGTGGAGGGGGGTCAGCACTCTGGAAAGGTAATTACAAACTGATTTTTCACAGCTTTTGACGCACACTTGGTAGTGATGGAGATGTTTGAAACCAGCAAAGTGAAAAGGCTATTACACAAAGGTGTTCAGGCTCTTTTCTTTTACAAACAACCGAGTGTAAGTGTTTGAAGAAAAGCGCTAACAAATTTACATTATGATGTGACACTGAGCAGAATCCCTCCGAAGCGTCTAATCTTTAGCCAATTCTGTGGGAGGACAGCAGAGCCTTAAATTAATTGTTTAATGCCACAAGTGTCATTAAGAGGCCGGAATAAAGCCTGCACCGCTGAACCACAGATGTACGACGACTGCTATTACTCACGTCTGATTCAGTCGAAAAGAACTTTGAAAGAATTACAGTAATGCTCTGCAATGTTTTTCAGGTTACACAACAAATGTAGGCAAAGAATAACCCAGCAAGTAAATTATTACATGAGAGTAAACATGAAAAAAAAATTATTGTACACTGAGGATACGACTTGAAAACAAAGGAACCAAGCATCAATTAAATAATTAAAAATAAATAAAAATTAAATAAAAATAATACAAATATAAACAATTATTTAAATAAATCATACTTCAGATCGACATGACAAAAAATGTACTAAAATGATACAATTTTAGACTGTCTCTTCTTTAACATTTCATATTGACAGCGAATGAAATGTATATGTATAATAATATATAATGTATGAATGTATACACACATATATACATATACGTATATCTATATATTATACACACTTATATACATTAATAAATATTTATTACATATTATATATATATATATATATATATATATATATATATATATGAATCTATTATTTATTTAAATTATTACTATTATTTATTTTATTTTACTTTATAATTTTTTTTTTTTTTTACATTTTTTTTTTTATTTAAAACTACATCACTTTAAACTGATGCCTCTTTTGTATTCTAGGAACAACACTTTATTTAATTCAATTCAATATTTTTTCCTTTACGAAACACTGAAAAGGCAACTTTAAAACAATGACGGAATCAATCGTCACATCTCCATGATATTCTGGTCTCCAGATATAGGTCAGGTTCCTCCTTCGATGACGTCTGCTAGACTACAGGCCAAGCCAGACCATACGACTCCTGCAGATCGACTAGCAATGCAAATCTTAACATAGCAGAGGGTCCGACATACCTTTCTTTATTGAAGTTGCTACGAAATCCTACATAAACAAAAGGAAATGTAACCCTTTGGCTTGGGGGCCTGAATCATACCCATAATGCCAGGCGGGATCGGGTTACAGTGGTATATGGCACGGAGGTCATCTCATGTTAAGAGTGGGCGGAAGTAGCGGGGGGCGGGGGGGGGGGTCTAAAACCAGGCCTACGTGCAGGGAGTGTTTGGATTGGGCCACAGACTCCATACCATTCAACTTCACTCCGGATGGGAAAGGGAAAGAAATACAAGGAGATGAACTGAGAATAAGTGTGAAAGAATGAGGAAACTGACCGAGCCGTTCCGTCCAAGTTGGCCCTGTGGATGAAGCTGAGCTTGGCATCCGCCCAGTAGAGTTTTTGCTCCTCAAGATCGATAGTCAGTCCATTGGGCCAGTAGATTTGCTTCTGGACAATGATTTGTCGACTGCTGCCATCCATTCCCGCCCTTTCTATTCTTGGCTCCTCCCCCCAGTCAGTCCAATACATGTACCTGAGAAGAAAAAAAAACAGGCATCAGTCAGCTGGTTTCTATTAAGTAAAAACTAGTCAGCCCTCCAACTAGACTATGCAAATCTATCATTTTCAAGAAGTATAACATGCAATCAGTAACACAGAGCAAACACGTACAGCATGACATGGAGATATTTGCAACGGTTTACGAATTGACTGGAAGCTGCTCAAGGTTAGGCAACATGGATTTGGAGCTAGACTAAACAAACGTTATAAGAGCAGGCTGTTTTCAAAGCAAACCATATCAGCGTTATATTTGCCAGAGCCCGTCTTGCTTGAAACACTTCATATGAGAGAAACACAACACAGCAACCAAAGCAAAGCACATGCTCAACAACTACAAACTTTTTTTGGTTGGCAAAAAGCCTTTATGTGTTCAGGAAATACCAGCAGTCAATATCAATTTGCATGAAAAGAAATGGTTTGTAAACTAGCCATACTAACCTAAAAAGCAGTGCAAAAGGAATAATTCACCTATAAACCTAGAGCTGCAAGATGAATGTATACTCAACCCAAGTCTGTGATATGGCTCATTCAATTAGCCCTTATCAAATCTCAAATAATCTGTGCTGTGTGAACAAGCATTTCACAATTCATTATTTTCAATTTCTTGTTTGCTTGGTTTGCAGTACAAGCTGCAACATATGTGACATATTACGATGGGAATATTTCGTATTATGTTTTTTGGTAGTAAATACATTATGATAAAAAACAACACCTCTCCAAACAAGCACAGTCTGTTTTTTCCCCCCTCATAATTACATTAAAAAGAAATAAAACAACCCTACATTTAAAAAAAGCTCTGTGGGCATCACTGACTTGCCAAGTGAAGTCTTTTTCTAACACTATGCTATTTTATCATTTTAGAACACGTACTAAGTGTTATATAAACCATTTTTTTCAGCTTGAAAAGTTGTTACAATTTATTTTCAAAGGAATACAGCAGCAACAACATTGTGCTAAATATCTCCTTTTATGGTGATCATTTTATTTTGAGTTAATTTAAAAACACTCCTACTATCATAAATAAAGACTTTCTTAAGATGTATTGTAAATTAAACACAGTTTGAGAAACTGTACTATTTTGCATTTCAGTGAACTGTTAAATGGTATGGACTGCCTTTATCAGTAATGGTTAAGCTGTTTTATGCCTTCCTTAACCAGAACAATGCCCTGTTCATGCTGTAAAGCATCATGTGTGTGAGTCTAGCTGTTTTTGTAGGTCACGTATAGCCTATTAGGTTTTTTTTTATGAGGGAATATGACACAATTGAAAAACTATTACAGAACTGCAGCTAAACTGTATCTGTAATGTGTGTCAAAATGCCACCCAGTTGTCTAATAATAAAAAAATAAAATCTCATTTTTGGAATCAAAGGAGAAAAAAAAATGGAAATGAAGACCAAATAGAGAAAAAAAAGACAACTAAAAAAATGCATAAAGGAAGCATTCTCCCAGGGAAGCCGTGATTACTTGTAGCGCACAAGCTACGACAGCAAGCGTGTCGCCAACGGAAACACTTATCAAATCTCATGCCAGCAGGGAGACCAAGCATGAAAACTCAACCAGCCCTTCCTCCCCCGAGATGCATCCTATTAGCCTGCCTGTGCCTCCAACGGTTCTGCTGAATTTTTCTCAATTAGGAACTTTAGCATTACACCGCTGCTGAAATCTGATGGCTGACAGAACAAAGAGACGTTTGAACAATGCTTTTGCAGAAGGCTGTAACAAGGCCAATAACTCTTGGAATGTCACACTGTAGCGAGGTTAATAACTGGGACTTTGACTTCAAATTTAGCAACTTATTAGCAAGGGATGAGTCAGAATGGTCGGCTAATTGACCAACCGTCAAAGACAGTTTAAATGTATAGCCTTTGAAACGCAACAACTAGAGATATAAAATAGAAGTCATTATGTTGCTACCAAAACTAGATAAACTCCCATGCTGAGATGTCAGTGGAGACCAACAACCACTGCCGGCATCTCTGGAGTGCGTGCGAGCGAGGTTGTTGTGATTATGTCTGCGTTATACACAGATATAAACCCAACGCTTGGCCACGCAACAGAGAATATCAACTAGAGCCACCCAATGTAAGAAGACTGTGGAATGTCTACAGAAGACGGCAGAACGTCTCTAAACGGTAAATACCAGGTAGAACTCCACAAAGCACTTTATTTGAAAAAGTCAAATATTTGGATGTGCCATGTCTGTCTGGCTAGAAAAACTATTTTTTGTTCATACTTTAAAATTTAAGGAGAGTCAGCAAACTTAACACAGCAATAAATAAAAAAGACCCATTCTTTTCATCTTTTCACTCCTCCCAAGCCTCTTTTTGAGAATGTGAAAACAATGAACGTGTCTTGAGAACAGACAAACATAATTCAGGGGCCCCTGCATGCGGTTGCTCTCACTCTGAGGGGGTTGTAAAAAGCAGAGCCCCCCTTTCTGTGATCTGAAGCAGGGGCCCGACAGAGGTCTTGGATCTCCACGGTAAATCTTAACTCAAAGCTCTCAGGCGGTGACAATAAGAAAATAAAAACGCATGAAGCTTATATTAAGTACGTCTGCTCAAAAATGCCAGACATTAACTTTGGGATTGCAGTGTAACTGGAGAACGGATCTCTCGGTCTGAAAATTTCTTTCTAAACGCGTTGAACTTCACAAAACAGGCAGCTAATGTTTTGAAATAAAAAGCGAGCGAGGATGTGTTTCTTTAGGCTACAGGCCAGGAACAGTGTCTGGCTCCATTTTTAATGTCTTCATCATACAATGCACAGTGAAATGCATTGTGGGGGAAAAATGTTCCAGCTCTTGGGTGTCATATATATAGAATGATCTAAAAGCCTTGTGTTCGATAAAAATGTGAAACGCACAGTTCAGCAGCAGTGCACTTACATTTTTTTGACCTCAACTCAGATTGTCATGACCATAAACAGACAGACTATCAAGGTCGTTTTTTGTTCACTTGACTTATGAGTGTATGCTAAATGATATATAACCCCAAAAAGAAAGGTTGAGGAACATATATCATAAATACAAAAAATAATAGCCTTAATGTAGATTCAAATTTAAATAATTGACCTGTATACATAAACACAAATAGGCCTATGTAAATGCACAAACACACACTGAACTGTAAGTGACATTAGACGTCAATTTTTAAAGAAATATTTATACTTTATACTTTTATATTTAGCACTTTAACACTAAATATATATTTATTATATCTTTACTTTAAACATGTACAATTAATCCATTTATTTTATTCATTTACTAAAATTGACTTTGGATGCGATTAACTTAAACCTTTTGACAGCACAATTATTATTTTACATAAATATACATTGTACAAAAAATACTGTAAATATATTATTATATTTTTTTATTTGTATTTTTTTTAATTACATATACATTTTTATCTATACATTTTAACAGAATTGTATTCATTTAATTATTATGAATTATTATTACTTTATTAACACAATTATATTATTATAATTACTGATGTTGTTTAATTTGACAGATGACATGAATGCACCGTCAAAAAAATCTAATAAATCAAAACAAAAAAATGCCAAAATTTTATTTGCTGATATCATTCTTAAAACAGTTACAATCCCGCAACTATAAGACACGGCACAGACAGGGACTCACATTACCTAACATGTCTCAAGCCAAGTACGTGCGTACAAGCTAAGCCAGGGCTTAAGTAATGTGAGTGAGAGCGATCTCTCAGAACTCAGGTTACAAGTTGCATATAAACACGCCAACTCGCCGGCAAAGTCGGAGCGGACACACAAGTGGAATCTACTTCAGGCTGGACACACGGCACCAGAAGAGTGAAGGTTTGTCCTGCAGGATCTACACACTGCACAACAACAGGAAACAGCCTGAACGCTACGTTGCATCCCAATCTCCCTTTTGGGGGGGAAGCTCTAATGGTCTATAAATAAACAACCAGGCCATGCATTAATGAACGCTGGGGGTCAAGGGTGGAAGGACGCATGCAAAGACCACCCACTAAATGGAGGATGGGGCCGAGAGAAAAAGGAAATGAGAGCAGAGAGGAAGGGACTCACCTATGAGAAGGGTTAAGCGCGATCGCTCTGGGCTGGTCGAGATCTTGCCAGAAGAGCACCTTACGAGAGGTGCCGTCCAAGTTGGCCACTTCGATGCGGTTTGTCTCCGAGTCAGTCCAGTAGAGTTTGTGTCCGAGCCAGTCGCAGGCTAAGCCATCGGGAGAATCCAGACCTGATACCACCACCGTCTGCTCTCTGCCCAGTGTGACCTCCTTCATCGCTGAAATACAAGGCCTCCATTCAGTTCCACACCAGTATTATCAGTTTAAGCATTCCTCAAATGTTTCATTCTGCCTCCAGATAATGATACAACATTTTTGCTGTGCTACAGTAGGATTGCTGCCCTCAATTAATTAATATTAAAATACAGTATTGCAGGACTTAGAAATGGTGCCAAAAGGCATTGATACTCAGCAGTCTCGTAACCATGTATAGTTTAAATATGGAGAAGCACTACGGTTATTTGCCAATATTATTGATATTGTTTTTTTATTTATATATCAGTCTGCATGTCAGTACTGAATATTTCACTGTTGATTAAAGACATTTAATTGATTCGATTTTTTCCTTCTTTTTTTGGCCAAAAGACAATAGCGCTATATACCTGCACAATGGCCACGAGACATTTTTGCCAATTTTTAGATGACTTTTCTCATCATCTAGTGCTAACTTGGGGGATATCTAAGATCCCACTACTTTTATTACTATTTTTAATTATTATTTGACATACAGTGCTACTAAAATGTCTGGAGTCTGGAGACAGACTTGTAGTAATATCAAAATCCTGTTATTTTTTATTTTCTATTCATAAAACAACAATTGACACAAAATTGCAAAAAAAAAAAAAAATTATCATAACCAATCAAGTGACACTGAACACTAGAGTAATGACTTCTTTGCAATCACAGGAATAAATGAACATTTTAACATGAATGAAAACATTAAAAACACTCAAAATTTTTCAATATTACTGTTTTTAACTGTATTTTGATCATATAAAATGCAGCTTTTTTCAAAAATATTTGCAATTATATTAGATAAATAGATATATATTAAAAATATTAATCTTAGATAATATAATTTAAATAAAATTAAAATAAATAAATAAATTTTTTTTAGATCTAGAGTCATTTCTTTGCTAGTAAATCCAAGCCACAAAACACTGATCTTACAGATAGTAGAGAGGTTGTAGTAGGTCTGTTTGATGGCCTCTTCACTGACATCCGTCCAGAATATCAGGCCCTCTGAGAAGAGAAAGTCCACTGCGGCCGCATCTTCAAGATTATTGACAACCACTGCAGACTCTGTCCGGCCCGCCTCTGCGTCCACCAGCCGGACGTCCCGCCGGTTGGCAAAGAGCAGCAAGGGAGAACCTGCCAGCAAAAGTCAGATGTGACCAAAAATATGCACAAGACTTCATTTCACTTGTTTGAATCATCCTTAAAAAAACGAGGCACAGACAATAACAGTTCCGTTCCAAATTATAACTGAGCATTTCTGCTACCAAGGAATATGCCATTTCACAAAACGTGCTTCGTAATCCACTCCGCCTGTCTGCTGCAACCCAGGCTCCCCATCTCTAAATAATCAGTGTTTTTCATGAACTCATCACGCTAAATGAGAGGCACATGTGACACTCTCTGGAGAATGAATAGCAGAGGAAACAACGGAAATGTCTGCCCTTCATTTTGGCACCCAGACATCTCTGCAGGGAACGCCAGTTGGCACCTCGCGGGCCATCCGCATGTGCCAGCAAGTGCCACTCACGTCGCAGTCAATAACTTCCAGGGGGTGAGAGGACATATGATGTCATTAGATGCAGACACAATGACTATCGTGAGAGTGCTGAGAGCTGGGACGTCCTGCTGTGGTTTACCAGCATGCCACTTTACTAAGAAGCATGTCACGATCGATAAGCAACTGCGGGGTTTCTGTTATTTGCAGTGCTGCCATTAATAATAACAACGTGTAAAACTCCTCATAGGTAAATATTATCCATAAAAAGCCTAGCGTGTCATATTTGGTAAGTCAATTTTGAAGGCCTCTTTAATTATCAACAACTTCGCTAAAAAACCTGTTGTACACAATCTACTACACACTTCCTGTAACCTCATTGATTTAGCATTTTGTACCTTTTAGTATCATTCTGAAACTATTTTAAAATTGAACTGCATCAATTATGAGATCCATATTCTCCTACGTCACCCTCAATGAGGCTGATGTATAAAATAAAGCTAATTTTACACTCTTCTTCAAAACAGAGATGCAACAGAAGAACCATTTCCGGTTCCACAAAGTCAGTCTATGATTCTTTAAAAAAAAAA